>CM061138.1:47645668-47706643 GCA_030789695.1 Scilla litardierei | reverse complement strand
CAATTCCTATTCAAACACCTAATCAAATCCTACTAAATCTATCTATATTTGATTCTCCATATCCATGCACCATCCATCCACATGCTAGCCATCCACATCCTAGCCGAATTGCAAAAACACTAGCATACCCTATTTAATTGAACGCATTCATTGTGAAACAGAGGAGGACAACCAAGAAAAAAACAAAAAGGAAACTCACGCAGCCCTCAAATAAAAAGGATGCTGCCGTTATTTTATAAATGAATGATAATAAGCTATGATTTGTTCACAAATATAGCCAATGAATTTTCTTAATAACATAGTGATAATAAATTGTTGCAGGTGGAATCAAAACTCAAAAAAAGGGTCACACATCCTTCTGGGAAAAAGGTGAGTGTTTTTGTTAATTAAACATTTAATCTCTGCCTCCTTTTTGTGTGTGCAGAAAGTCACCATCAAATCAAAAAACAAAGGCACAACATTCATTGGCTCCACTCAAAGAGAGCCCAACCGAACACTTTGGCCTCTTGTGCCTGCCAATCACAAGGAAGAGGAAGGAGTCAAAGTTTCATCAATTCTCCATAATATTTTATTGAGGATTTGCTTTTTGGTTTACTTTGTTTTGCAGGTGCACAGCTCTCCTTCAAAATTTGGAGCACGGCCTGAAAAATTTTTGGTGAGAATTTTTTCTGCGGCGGCGAAAAAAATCTGAATACAGGATTGTTAAAGAAGTTCTTTTTGGAATCATGGGCATCTGACACATCTCCAGCTTGTACTTCCTCACGTGAACAAGAAGGGAGTTCATCAAAATAGAACGCACAGAATAAAAGGGGCAGGTCTCATTTTGTGATCACTTGCCTTTTGATTTAATTGCCCATGGCCGCACTAAATATTTTTTAAGGCATGAGAACTTTGCTCTCTAAATCTTTATGTTGTTGCAGGCAACCCATGCAAGGGATGTACCAAAGCCTGCAAAGGAATTAATGCCACAAGGACAAGCCAAAGAAACAAAAAAGAAAACAACAAAAGTGTGCAGGACCATTTGTGTGCAGAATTTTTGTGTGCAAGAAATATTTTTGTGTGCAAGAATTTTTTGTGTGACAAGACCTTGTGTGCCGAAGTTCTGTGTGCAAGAATTTTTTTGTGAGCAAGACTTTTGTGTGTGTGCAAAACATTGTGTGCAAGTTGTTCATGTGCCATCATCTAGAAAAGCTTGTTACCGCAAGTTGCAAATCAAAGAACATCTGATTACCGACCCTTGAGAGAGAGCGACTCACTGCATCATCAATTGGGAGATCAAGGAGAAGGCCGCAAGATTACTTACAGGTACCAAAGGCCGCAAGTTGTAAGGAGAGCCGCAACTTGAGTTGCACGACTTGCGGAGACGACTACATCACGTCAGATACAGATCTGACCTGTGCCTATAGACAGAGACAACTACGATACACAAACTGAGCATTTCTGAACTCTAGTATTGTTTTATTTGTGTAGTAGTAGCGATCTCTGTAGGGAAAACTTTACCAGTTTATTGTGTCTTTGGGGACTTGACGAGTTGGGGCTCGTCAAGGGTGAGAGCATCTGACTAGGTTGATAGTGTAGAGCACGTAGGAGTGCGTACGAGCTAGGTGAGAGTTGATTTGGGGATCTTGACTCATTGTAGTTGTACTTTGATTACATATCTATCTAGTAGTTGCTTTCGGGGCTGGAGTAGGTCGTGTGGACAACCGAACCAGGGTATATCTGTGCGTACTCCATGATTGCATTTTATTTACCCTGCACGTGCTTATAACTGCGTGTGATTGTTCGTGGGTTGCACAAATATTTTTATTAGCCTATTCACCCCCCTCTAGGCTACGATCCTGATCCAATAAGTAGTATCAGAGCCAGTTTAGAGGATCTAGTCTAGTTTGACCATGAATATATCTGATTGTGCATTTGGTGAAGGTCAGTCGATATCCCGTCCCTCTAAGTTTAACGGCGTAGACTTTGCATATTGGAAGGCTAGGATGAAAATCTATTTAGTGTCTGTAGATTATGATGTGTGGGATATTGTTGAAAATGGTTACAGTCTACCCACTATTAAAATTGAAGACACTGTTATGATTAAGCCTAAAGACAAGTGGAATTTAGCTGATAAGAAAATTTATACTCTTAATGGTAAAGATATGAATGCGCTTTTATGCTCTCTTGATAAATCTGAGTTTAATCGTATCTCACATTGTCTAACTGCGCAGGAAATATGGCATATGCTGGAGGTGACGCACGAGGGAACATTGCAAGTGAAGGAATCCAGACTTGCGCAGCTAAGTACAGAATATGAGAGTTTCTACATGCTGCCATCTGAATCCATCAAGGAGATGTTCGCGAGATTCACGGACATCGTATATAAATCCAGCTCCCTTGGTAAGACACACTCTAGCCATGAGCAGGTACGAAAGATCTTAAGGGCGCTGCCAAGCTCGTTCAGGCCTAAAGTCACAGCTATTCAAGAAGACAAAGATTTATCAACAATGAGAGTGGAGGATTTAATAGGCAACCTGATGTCTCACGAGCTTGAGCTGCAAAGTATAGAAGCTAGAGAGAAACCTGAAGAAAAAGTCAAAGCTTCCACACCATTAGCTCTTCAAGCTAACGTTGACGATCTTGATGAGGAGCAAGCTCTAATGGTCAGAAGCTTCAGAAGATGCATTTAGACTGATCAAGGAAGAGCTGAGATGGGAAAAAGGTTTACTCGTTCCAATAATTTTAATTCTAATAGAATTTTCTCTGAGCAGAAATCTACTAATAAAATGGAATGTTTTAAATGCAGGAGGAAAGGGCACATGATGAGGAACTGCCCACAACATACAGCAAATGTTGCAGAGAAGAAAGGAAAAGCCAAAGTGCTAACGTGGGACATGGACATCGAAGCTGAGGATGAGGACGAGGCACATGAAGAACACTCCGTCATATGCTTAATGGGCAAACACAATGAGGTAGAATCTTGCACTAAAGCTGAATTTATGAATATCTGCAAAGGTATGCAAGCTAAAATAGATGAGCTAGAATCTACCATAGATGATTATAGGGAAGGTAGCTTTGAATTGCAACAAGAAAATTATGACTTTTCTCAAGAAATTGATAAACTTAAAGAAGAACTTGTTGCAGGTAACTCCACCATTAATATGCTGAAAATGGAGAAAGCTAGCTTGTCTGAAAAATATGATTGTTCCTCTTGTCCCTCTTTGCTAAAAGATATTAGTAAGTATAAGCAAGAATTGATAAAGCGTGAAACTAATAATGAATTGCTTGCGGAAAAGATTAATATGCTAAATCTTGAACTTAAAGAAAAAATGAGTGATTTTGAAAAGAAAGAAGAGAAAAACAAGCGAGCTTTCATTAGTAAGTGCACTTTGCTTGTGAATAAAAATTCTATTCTGAAATCCGAAGTTACCACCCTAGAATTGTCATTAAAGAGATTTTTCATAGGAAAACAAAACTTGGATATTATTCTTGGAAATCAATTGTATGGATATAATAGACGTGGCCTTGGATTTGGCACTAAGAATGTTGAAAAATCTAAGTATAAGAAATTTCACAATGTGCCGTCTATTGCTAAAAATGTTTATGCAAAGTGTCATACTTGTGATAGTGTTGGTCACACTTCGTATTAATGTAAGTTTAGGAACACGAACATAAAGTTCAAACAAGTGTGGGTTCCTAAAGGTTTGATAACTAACACTAATGGACCTTGTTGGATTCCAAGGTCACACATAACATCTACCATGTAGGTGAGGTGGAGAATTGGCTAGGAGCTATGGACTGAATGCTTCATCTATTTACTTCCTTAGCCAAATGACGACGCGAAGGTATATCTTCCTCTTTGAACTTAATGCATACCTTCATAGCATGTTTTTTTCTCACTTTTTGTATGCTTGATTTACTTTATTTTGTGTGCTTGTTTGTTTGTTTTATAGCTTGTTTAGTTCTTTATAAATGAAAAATAAAAAAAAATTGAAAAAGACAAAAAGAAAAAAATGGAGCTTAATGCATATCCTTCTCTTTACATCATTTAATTATTATAAATGAATGATAATAATAGCCATGTAGAAATTATAGTATTATTATTATGGCTACATGAGTATGTTTTATTTCATAGTAGCCATGATAAGTTCAATGAAATGATAATATGATTTCTACCACCTACTTTCACGAACTTTAAACTATGTTGTACATTTGGAGATACTATTTATGAATATTGGAAAGTGAATGTAGGATGAATAATAACTGAAAATCTAAGGGATATGATGTGTGTTGCCATAGATAAAAATTGAGCTAAAAAGAATTGGTTTTCATGTTATGAAAAATGAAAAAGATAGTAAAGATGCTCCGTATGAAAAATGGATACAATCCTTGGTAATTACACTACTCATGGTATCCAACAAAAACTTTATGGGTAATCTTTAGCGTTGGTGTTTTTACTCGTCAAGCAATGTCACCCCCACATCTAAGAGTCCTTTTAGGCTATGTTTTGGGGTGTGGTACCTTGAACTCATTTTTAATGAGGTGGAAAAAATCAATCCTGGGTGATATAAAGTTTTTTGGAAAATGTTGGATTGGTTTTGGTTGGTTTTATAAAAGTATCTCCCTTTGTACTTCTATGTTTAATAATTGCACTAACACGATGGTGTTGAACTCTAGTTATATTTATCATTGGATTTGAAGTGCCTATTATATGAAAGTCTACATGCTAATGCTTGTTATAATTTATAATGCTCTTCTCTTTTGCATGTGGTATTCTTTAAACTTCATGAATACGCTTTTGATGACGACAAAGGGGAGAAATATTGAAAGATTTGGAATAGTCTTGTAGTATTATTCGTGGTATTATTTGTTGGGTGAATATATGAAAATAGGGGGAGCCTGAAGATAGGGGGAGCATGCTAGAAATACTTGTTTGTACCCTTGCATGCGTGTTTGCTTGAACATCATGTATCCTCCATTACACTTCACATACACACACATCACGATGATATTGCTTAAATCGTTAAGTCCAAATCTTGTATTGGTTTGTCATCATCAAAAGGGGGAGATTGTTGGAAATAACGATCTAGGATTTATTGTTTGATGATGACAAACATTTGTGAACAATTAGATGTGTGTGTTAAGTGTTTGCAGGAGTGGCGAGGATGCAAATAGCCAAACGATGACTTAGTCAAAGATACGGAGAAATTGCTATACAAATATCAATTGGACTTGGTCAAAGAGCTATACACGTAGCAATTGGACTTGGTCAATGTGGAGAAAGAGATTGAGCCAATTTGATTCCAAGGAGGATTTGATCAAACCAACTAGATGGATTTGCTCCTAACCAATTCCTATTCAAACACCTAATCAAATCCTACTAAATCTATCTATATTTGATTCTCCATATCCATGCAACATCCATCCACATGCTAGCCATCCATATCCTAGCCGAATTGCAAAAACCCTAGCATACCCTATTTAATTGAACGCATTCATTGTGAAACAGAGGAGGACGGCCAAGAAAAAAACAAAAAGGAAACTCACGCACCCCTCAAACAAATAGGATGCTGCCGTTATTTTATAAATGAATGATAATAAGCTATGATTTGTTCACAAATATAGCCAATGAATTTTCTTAATAACATAGCGATAATAAACTGTTGCAGGTGGAATCAAAACTCAAAAAAAGGGTCACGCATCCTTCTGGGAAAAAGGTGAGTGCTTTTGTTAATTAAACATTTAATCTCTGCCTCCTTTTTTATGTGTTCAGAAAGTCACCATCAAATGAAAAAACAAAGGCACAACATTCATTGAGTCCCCTCAAAGAGAGCCCAGCCGAACACTTTGGCCTCTTGTGCCTGCCAATCACAAGGAAGAGGAAGGAGGCAAAGTTTCATCCATAATATTTTATTGGTGATTTGCCTTTTGGTTTACTATGTTTTGCAGGTGCATAGCTCTCCTTCAAAATTTGGAGCACGGCCTGAAAATTTCTTGGCGAGAATTTTTTTTGCGGCGGTGAAAAAAAATCCGAATACAGGATTGTTAAAGGAGTTCCTTTTGGAATCATGGGCATCTGACACATCTCCAGCTTGTGCTGCCTCATATGAACAAGAAGGGAGTTCATCAAAATAGAACGCATAGAACAAAAGGGGCCGGTCTCATTTTGTGATCACTTGCCTTTTGATTTAATTGCCCATGGCCGCACTAAATATTTTTTAAGGCATGAGAACTTTGCTTTCTAAATCTTTGTGTTGTTGCAGGCAACCCACGCAAGGGATGTACCAAAGCTTGCAAAGGAACTAATGTCACAAGGACAAGCCAAAGAAACAAAAAAGAAAACAACAAAAGTGTGCAGGACCATTTGTGTGCAGAATTTTTGTGTGCAAGAAATATTTTTGTGTTTAAGAATTTTTTGTGTGAGCAAGACCTTGTATGCTGAAGTTCTGTGTTCAAGAATTTTTTTTTGTGTGCAAGATTTGTGTGTGTGTGTGCAGAACATTGTGTGCAAGTTGTTAATGTGCCATCATCTAGGGAAGCTTGTTACCGCAGGTTGTAAATCAAAGAACATCTGATTGCCGACCCTTGAGAGAGAGCCACTCGCTGCATCATCATTAGGAGATCAAGGAGAAGGCCAAGAGATTATTTACGGGTACCAAAGGCCGCAAGTTGTAAGGAGAGCCGCAACTTGAGTTGCATGACTTGCGGAGACGACTACATCACGTCAGATACAGATATGACCTACGCCTATTGACAGAGACGACTATGATACACAAACTGAGCATTTTTGAACTCTAGTATTATTTTATTTTTGTAGTAGTAGCGATCTCTGTAGGGAAAACTTTACCAGTTTATTGTATCTTTGGGGACTTGACGAGTTGGGGCTCGTCAAGGGTGAGAGCATCTGACTAGGTTGATAGTGTAGAGCACGCGAGAGTGCGTACGAGCTAGGTTCGAGTTGATTTGGGGATCTTGACTCATTGTAGCTGTACCTTGATTACATATCTATCTAGTAGTTGCTTTCGGGGCTGGAGTAGGTCGCGGGGACGACCGAACCTGGGTATATCTGTGCGTACTCTGTGATTACATTTTATTTACCCTGCCTGTGCTTATAACTACATGTGATTGTTTGTGGGTTGCACGAATATTTTTATTAGATTATTCACCCCTCTATAGGCTACGATCCAGATCTAACACACCTGTTACGACCCAATCCCAGGGATACCCACGAAAGACAAGGAACATGACGAGAACTAAAAATGTATCTGCAGGTCTACTGCACATTGCTGGGAATAGAACATGTAATATTTAACAAACAGCCAACCAACAAACACAGAACGACCCAAAGTCACAGAGAAATACTGAAAGCCAAACACTGAACAATTTCATATACATCTCAAACATCCCATTGCATCAATTCATATAGTACAAGCATCTCTAACCCCAAAAAAACCCAAAGTATACATAGTCTCTCCTTACCCCTCACCACCCAATCTAAGCTCCAACTCCCAACAATAGCCCTCCAACCTCAACCTCCAGCTCCACATGCCATCCCAGGAACCACATCTGAAAAAGTCAACGGGGGCACGTCAACGCGTGACCCAGTAAGAATGCCAACTCCACTCTAGTATGCTATTATGAAAATGCAACTATTTTACATGCATTCATAGGAAGGTGCAAATGAAGTATGTAATGATCTAAAGGTAACACGTGTATGACATAAAGCAATGATTGCATAACATAAATGAAGGTACAACAGCAAGAGAGTGAAACAACATAAGTAAAATAAACGCAAGCGACAAGAACTACAATAGGCGATGTATATAAACAGGGTATACACCATGGAAAGGCTACACGTAAAGAACGTACAAGTAAGCAACATTTAATAATGCTACAAAAGAAATGAAAGTTATTTAATAGTGATTTGGACCCTAAGTAGTGGGTAGACCCTCTTGGGACTGGACCTCACCCCCAGTTGGGATGGAACAGGCAAACTCCCCGAGACACGTTCTTACTAAAGGAACCCTGTTTCTCCTTATTTCCCCTTCACATTTTCTCCAATTCTCATCATCTCTGTCACTCCCCGCCACTCGGGCAAAAACATGAGGGCCACCAACCACCACAACTGTCCAGCCCCTCATGTTTTTCTCACAACTTAGTGTCCCCCAATCCCCATGTCACCCTCCTTTAAGAGGACTTATTCATTTCTTAGCATTCCAATTAAAAATTAACGTGTACAAAAGGAATCACATAACAACCACCATTTCCCCTCCTCTCATTCCAACACATATAACTTTTCTAACCACAACATGTGCCCCATAGTTATCATTTCCAACACATACAATTCCAACACATATAATTTTACAACTTCACCATTGATTGGAACAATATGCAGGGCAATCCTTAGTCACCCTTTGTTATTTCCATTCTCTCCTTTTACATAGCCAACAACACATAAATCAACAAGGAATCAATTAAGTGCTTTCGCATTCAACATGAAATTAATTAAGCATGAGCCAACAAAATATATGCCAACATCTCTTAATCCAACATGAAATTAGTAAAACAAAAGGCAAGATGACATCTTGACTTCATGTATGCATTCCAACAAACTCATGGTGGCATAATGACAACTTCATTAAATCAATTGGTACAACATGGAACTAATGACAAATTTCATACTTAACTTCATTTAAATATTCCCACAAACACTTGGTAGGCATGAACTACAACACATAGCAATTGAATCCAATTGAAACAACAAGAGTCTATTAGCATGAAAGTAATAGCATGAACCCATTAGCAACAAGAAACCCAAAGCAATATGAGACATATTAGAGTCATGACATGAAAATAGATGCACTCCACAATGAAAGATAATGCTTGGATGAATTTGAACAATAATCCATAAGGAGATGAAATTCCTACTTCAAGTAACACTCATGCACATGCATAATAGAAGAAAATTTAGCATGAAGTCATAGTTATAGCATCTCATAACATTCAGCTTGCTGGAAATTGCACAACAGTCAGGTTGAATGGAATTTTACTCCATATTTTTGTATGGAACATAATAATTCAATGTAAATGAAAGTTGTAGGTATGTTAGTTTTGGATTCACAGATAAAATTTCAGGCAAATATATTAAGTAAGTGATTTATGGTGAATTATTTAATGAAGTCTGTCAAATCTGTTATCCAGACAGATTTCAGAGTCTGTCTTAATTGTTGATTTTGGGCCTATTGAAGTTAGAATTTCGAAAATTATGCACTGAGATGAAATTGTAGATAAACTTGTTAAATTTCCAACAAGACCAATAATAGCAAATTCCATGGCGTGTGTAGAGAGTTATACCCGTTTTCACAAAAGGTGTTGAGTTTTGATTGAAACCAGACCAGTAGGCATATCCGAATTTTTATCAAATCATACAGTTAGAATTTTGGAAAATGATCTGAATGAAAGTTGTTCATAACTACGAGATACACAACATACAAAATTTCTAAAGCATTCCTAAGAGCCAATTAAGCCCAGAACTTAGTCAAAGTTTCAGCTTTTCAGGATAAAATTTTTAGCCTCAAGAACAAAAGTGTTTCATGAAATTAATCATGTATTATGCTCAAAATTAAACATGTACCAATTCTATAAATGACAACCAAATAGCATACTAGGAGAAATTGGATTCCTACCTCATTTCAAGAAGAGAGAACTTCTCTTCTCTTTCTCCTCCTTCCTTCTCCTTCCTCCTCTTCCTCTTCCTCTCTCCTTTTTCTCTTTCTTTCCTTTTCTTTTTCTTTCTTTCTTTCTTCTTTTTTTTGATTGCTGGTTTCGGACTTCCATGGGAAAGAGGGGGAGAGGAAATAATGAATTGAAAAAGAAAAAGAAAACAAAAAGAATAATGTAGAAGGATGGAGAAGTTAGTAAAAGAGATATTTCTAATGATCCCCTTAGTTTGCCATTCTCTACACTCTTCTCATCTTACTATACACACACACTTAAACTTAATTACAAGTATGCCATGGCACAAACACCCCTATCAATTACCCTTCAACTTGGTTTTGTAATTACTAGTTTGCCATCCTTAATAAGAACTTTCTCTTTTCTCTTCTCCCTTCTAATAATCCAAGCCCAATAATCAAGTCCAACGAACCAACTCTAGATATTAAATCAACTAGAGGCCCAATTAATAATAATAAAAATAATAAAACTTATACTAATAATAATAATAACAACCACAATGCCACTAAAGATAATTAACCAAATAATACTTATACTAACAACAACAACAATAATAATAATCAACAACAATAAGATTAATACTCATGCTAATAATAGCACTAATAATAAAAAGCACTATTCTAATCACTTATACATCCAAATCATATCATATTCAACCATATAGCCATTTACGTAGGGAATTACTATGCACACAACAAAATTACTATATGCACACAACTTCAACCATGTATGTATACCTCATATACACATTCAATAAGCATTCATATAAACATATCATCACTCATAAATCAACCATGGCCAATCAAATAAGCATCCATCACTATCTTAAAATATACACTACATCAATTACTATACACACATCCCAGTATATACCAATATACGAGTACTACTACTATGCACACATACATCAATAGGCATACCCTAGGTATATAGGCACTAGGGTCATTACAGTGGCCGATAGCATACTATCGGCCACAGATTTGTTCATGGCCAACTAGCCATGGCTGCAGACCCTTTTCTACCAGTGAATCGAAGGGATTAACATGAAGAATTCATCAAAACCTCACTTAATTTTGTGACTTGGAAAAACTATCTTAAGATGCTAGAAAGTAAAAGGTAATTTAACTCAAATTTTAAGATAGTATTTACAAAAATTGTAAATTTTAAGATAGTTCTGATAAACAATAATAAATTTTATGGTAATATTTTTTATGAAACGCTATTAAGAGAATTATGATGAATGAGGAAAGTTAAAGGATGGCTTGATGAATTTCTAAAGTGAAGGTAGTTTTATGATAATTTTCATAAATTAAGCAGAAAAAAGTAACAATAGAAGCAAGCAGGCAGTAGTGTCTTTTAACTTCAATGCACGTTTCATGTATAAGTTCATACGTGCAAGCAAGTGGATTAACCCATTTCTGACTCAATAAGATGAGCATACAATTATAGTTGTCACGTGCTAATAGGAACAAACAAGCTAGCTTACAGATCCAAGTTAGTTTAAGAAAGCAGTGGAAAACATTGACTCACTTTTGATTTAATCTCAAACTTTATTTGGTAATGATAAAATTAACCAAGGAGAATTAAAGTGAGGAGAGCTAAGAACCCTCCTTCAGTTGGCTAAGAACCCTCCTTCTGTATACAAAACCTGATCCAAGATGTGTTCAATCTCACATGCAACAAGAATACACGTCGTTATAAACTGCTACTAAAATTGCAGTTGATGTTCCCAGAAACAAAACTTTCATCATAACACATTTTAGCACATACAACCTACTCTTCTTGTAAACATCTTGGCAAGCATGCATGCAAGCCTAAAGAATCAAAAATAGGAAATATTGCTGAACAAACCTGCATGTAGGTCTAAAAAAGAAATATTAGACAAAACCCTAATTTCATAAAAAATAGGAATCATATGTAATTGGGGTTTCTGCGAGAAGGCAAATCGGCCGCTAGAGGAGAACATAGTACATCCGAAACCCTAGAGTGGGGCAAACTGAGAGGGGTAGCGAGGGATCTTTGAGAGAGAGGGGATCGCGAGCTAGGGCACGCTTGGGCGACAACAGATCGCAAGCTAGGGGACGATGGAGACGCCGCTTGATTGTCGAGAGGATGGTTATCTACTAGGGCTCTCATGATCACGAACTTGGGGGAGAGGAGATCGCGAGCTAGGGGAGAACGAGAGCTCGTTTGATGCCAACGATCGCCTGGGGTTTTTCTGATCAGATCGGGGGAGAGAGCAACTGTTGAGGGAGTGGGGCACCCGACTTGGGGAGCACGTGACCGGTGCATACAAGCTAGGCTGGGGGAGATCTCAGCCATGCGATCTGAGCGGGCAGCCCAGATCTCTCTTCTCACTTTAAGCCCATTATCTCACATTCTCACCATAGCATCACTCATATCAATATTACATTAAACAACTATTTTTTGAATCCTAGGGATGACTAAGACAAGCTGACTTGGACAAACAGGTTGATAGAAAGACGGCTTGGATTTAATCTTGAGGAATGAATGGTTGTGATGAGATTTTCTGGAAAGTTTTGGAGGGAAAAACATTTCTAGGGAAATGAAAGTTTCTGGGGAAATGAAATTTTTTGGGGAATGAAATTTTCTTGGGAATAGCAGAGTGCACATAATTAATGCATTTTGGGAAAAAACTTTCACTTGCACTTAAAGCTGCAGATCGAATACTGATGTAGATCGAATGATCTCTCGCTCAATACGGGACCCACCGTCAGTTCGACGCATGGGGCAACAAGATGAGAATAATTTCCAGCGTCGAAGGCGCCCACTAATTTTTTTTACGCTAATTTGTTGTTCGTCGTCGAAGGTGCCCGCGCCAAATTTGTTATTCTATGTCGAATTTGTTGTTCGACGCCTTTGTTAAACTTTTTTAAGCGAAGTTGTTGTTCCGCACCGAAGGCACCTTCGTCGATTTTTTACGCTAATTTGTTGTTCTGCGTCGAAGGCGTCCGCACCGAATTTCTTGGTCAGTGTCGAAGGCGCCAGTACCGCTAAATATTTTTATGATAATTTGTAGTTCCACACAATTTTGGTTGTGAAAATAATTTTTTGGGGAACAAAGATTTTGCGGAGGAAAATCTTAAATGAACCGTACCCGCGGGCACATGTTATGACTAGTTTGTGTGTGTGTGTGTGTGTGTGTGTGTGTGTGTGTGTGTGTGTGTGTGTAATCCAAGATGAGGATAGTAACAAAATGGTCAGCGACTACTGGGGGGCTTCGGGGTGGATAGCTGATCCTGGAATTGACCGTATTCAGCCTATTCTCCAACAGACATCACTTCGGCATGGGTTTGATACTTGGGACTGAGCTCGTGGGCCTGTTTTTTGTGTTCGTGAAGCATGGGATGGCTGCAGAAGACGAGGTACTATCCTTCCTTATTACATACTAGTTTGGCATAAGAAACACATTCCAAAGATGGCGCTTACATTTTTGCGAGCCTTTCAAAGTAAACTTCTAACTCGAGACCACCTCGCATAATGGGTGCCGACACGCCTAGCCATTATGTTCTCTGCGAGGAGGGGGTTGCTGAGAACATCAATCATCTATTTTTTGAATGTGGATACTCGAATTATATTATGAGCAGGAGCCTACTCAAGTTAGGCGTTCTAACCCCCATCAATCCAACCCTTACCGAAGTGGGTAACTACTACCTTGGTCACTTTGCTAAAAAAATGTCTAGAGCCTACTCGCCAATTTGGAACTATGGTTTGGCACATTTGGAAAAAACGGAATTGGAGGATTTTTGAGAATTTTAAAAAGGCTAATACTGTTGTGAGTGGGGGGAGGCCTTTGGCCTCTCCACCACTTATCCACCCATTTACTCCACCACATTAAGTGGTGGAGACTTTTGGTATCCTAGTCTTTTGGGTTGCCTAAGTGATTTTATAAATAAATCACCATGGCTTCTTGCCATGGTTAATTCTCTTCAAACATTTTCTCCAATACGTTATGAGCACTTTTGGCTCTTCAATTTTGAACTTCTCCCCCCGCAGAAAATTATATCCCCTACTTTGTTACGCTCCTCTAAATTGTTACGCGCGAAGGAATCTTTGGTTGCAGCTGTACGTTGCGGATTTCCTCTTGGGCGTATTTGGAGCGTGGAATTTTCTCTCTACGGATCTTCTAGTCTTTGGCTCTTCCCTAGATTTTTAATCTAGAGGTAATATCCATCGATCCCGTAGATAGCTATAAACAAAATTTTATTTTAGCCATGATTTTTTACAACCTCTTTTAGGCTTGTTTCAAATCTGCTAAATACAATATCATACATTGATAAAATACAACAAAATCATTAAAAAAAATTTAATTACAGCCCCCCACCACCCTGCGTAAGGGAAGACAAAATAATTTTCAAGGTTAGAACTTTCCTAAATATAATTAGAATTTCTGTTTTATGTAATTTGATAAAACTTCTGTATGCCCACATGAATTAAACAAATCAGTTGCATAAAACATGCCCACATGCGTTAGTAACCCCTCATGGCATTATCATTAATCTGTTTCTGCAAGGAAACCTCAAATAATCTTTTACATAAAGAAATATTAACGAGGTTTAATAACGGCATGGAGAAAGAAAAAAAATGTGCAGAGAACAAATTCATCAATTGTTCACAGTGAAAAATATGATGCATATAATAATTATGTGCGTCCATGATCATTCCGTATACCGTAAAAATTAAGCATATGCATATGAAAGAAAGAAAGAAAGAAAAAACTGTGGAGGACATTAAGTATTAACTTGATTCAAAAGCGCATACTTTATACATGGTCGGATTTATACATTGATAAGCCTGGCGCTGGATTAGAATATAAATATCCATTTAATCTCTAACCTTCAACAAAGGTTGATGGGGTGGGCTGGTCTACAACCGCAGATTACAGGGACAGTTTACAATGATGAGGGATTGAAACCCACTGATGTCATTTTTCTTAAATATTTTTGGAAAATTATAAAATTTTACAACCAGGCTCGTCCATGTAACTTAAAATTTTACACCAACAACGGGCCTGAAGCCCAGTTATTCAAATTGCAATTTTCAATGTGTTAATTAAAATTTTGACACTTGGCCTGCAGCCCAACTGTTAACAATATTTTAATTTGACTCATTAGGGCCAGAAGCCAAGTAAATTCTATTGCAATTTATTAATTTTTGGCAAATGGGCCTGCAGCCCAAATGTTAATAATACATTAAAATGATTAATATTTTTTGGCCTGCATCCCCATTCAAACTATTAATTTATTTTAATTCCTTGTCATGGGCGTGTCGCCAAGTCTTTTATATTGCTAAATTTATAACACTATCGCATTATTATTAAATTATGAAATTTTAGGATTTTTTTTCAAAATATAATTATCTTAAGGATCCTGCGACCGCTCTGCCGTTAGTCAACTAACCTAACGGTGTATGGCGTCTCCCCGTGGTCCGAGAGATTATCATATTTTATATTCTATTTTTCCATATTTTATATGCCTGTGTTATATACATGCGTGGTTGTTTATTTTGTGCCTGTAGCATTTATAAACTGCGTGGATGTTTTTATAAGCTAAAATGTGATTTTTGGGATCGGCCAATTTGATACCCTTTATATTCCTTGCAATTTAATTTTCTTTTTGAGAGAATTTGTAAGTGAGGATTATATGTATTTATGTCAAAGACCGGTGTACCGACAAAATGAAGACGAATGCGTAAATTTGAAAATATAGGGACCCATTCTGGGTTTCCAAGTTGTATTTTTCTTTTCTTTCTGGACTGTATATTCGGACTTTGGACTTTGGACTTTTTGGGTATCTGGCCGATCCCCACATTTTGCTTACTTTATTTGTTACGCGTGATTTTCAATTTCAATTAATTCATGCTTATTTTAAATTGCGTAGATAAAATGGCAAAATTGGCAAGCGTCGATTTCGAAGTCCTTGACTCTGCAGGAAAAAATTACCTGAGTTGGCGAGTGGACCTGAAGTTCCACTTGCACTCGATGGCCCTCCTTGGGTCCATTTTGGCTCCTTCCTTGGCCCCAGCAGCGGCCGCTGCTGCATCCAACAGCAGTACTCCAATCACTGTATCCGATGGAGATAAGGCGAAAGTCATAATCTACATTAGGAAACATATAGATCGGACCTTAAAGGCCGAATACTTAACGGTTGAGGACCCAAAGGACCTGTGGACAGCGCTGGAGGCACGGTATAAACGTCAAATTGATGTTATATTACCGCGTGCCAGTTATGAAGTGGGAAAACCTCAGACTTCAGGACTATAAGTCCGTCGCTGAGTATAATTCTGCACTTCATAACATCATCTCACGCCTGAAGTTGTGCGGTGAAGAAGTGACAGAACAACCCATGTTGGAAAAGACATTTACCTCGTTTCACGAGAAAGATGCAATCCTCATGCAGCAGTATCGTGAACGCAACTTCACCAAATTCTCTGATCTGATCTCATGCCTACTTAGGATAGAGCAGAACCGAGACTTACTGCTCGCCACTCATAATTTAAGTCCAGCTGGCACTGCCCCTATCCCTGAAGCCCACCACGTTTCTCCCCAGAAGTGGAAAAACAAGATGAAGGCTAAAAACAGGAAAGGGAAAGCTGTAATGAAGCAACCAAGAGGTGCTGCTCCCCAGACAAACAAAAACAATAAGGGAAAGAGAAACTACACATGGAAGCGAAAGAACACCGACCAAGTGTCACTTCCTAAGAAGAACTGGGAGGATAAATGCCATAGATGCGGCATGACTGGCCATTGGTCCAGAAACTGCCGCACTCCTCGCCACCTCCAGGATCTACACCAGGCGAGCCAGAAGTCTCTACCTAAAACAAACTTGGCGGCTGTTCAGCCCCCAACGATGTTTACTGCAAAAGACTTCGAGAACGACGACCTGCTCGATTGATCATCATCCTTTATCTATGCATTTAAAATTCGATGTATCTTCATCTTTTATTTGCTTTAGTACGAACTTTTATTTCTGAATGTCGTCTACATTTTACTCAAATAAAATTTCGTTTTTGCTTATATAGATGAAGTATGAGTGCCTAGTGGACAGTGCCTCGACGCACACAATCCTTCGCGAACATTGCTATTTTAATAGCATAAATAAATATGACGGTCCTGTTATCACAATTTCAGGACTGTCCCAAATAATCGAAGGATCCGGTGAAGCAATTATATTGCTCCCAAATAACACAAGACTTCAAATAAAAAATGCATTATTCTCTCCTAAATCAAACAGGAATCTCGTAAGTTTCAAGGACTTCCGTTTAAACGGATATCACTTAGAAACCAGAGATGAAAATAAGGTTGAATATCTGTATGTAACTCGTCAAAAAGATGACCAGAAGATCATCTGCGAGTGATTCAAGGGACTCCCGTCGGGTCTCTACCATACATACATTCAACCAATTGAAGGCAATATGACTGAGCACCAGACGTGCCAATCACTGCCAGAGTTTCAACTCTGACACAATAGACTTGGTCACACTGGATCAGCAATGATGCGACGCAACATTGCTGAATCCCATGGACATAAATTGAAGAACCTGAAGATTCTTCATAAGGGTGAATTTCTTTGTCCCCCTTGTTTCAAGGGAAAACTTATAACGAGACCCTCCCTCCTGAAAGTGGGATTAGAGTCTCCTGGCTTCCTTGAGAGAATCCATGGTGACATTTGCGGGCCTATTCACCCCGCAAGTGGCCCATTTCGGTACTTCATGGTACTGATTGATGCATCAACCAAATGGTCTTATGTGTGCCTCTTGTCCACTTGCAACCTAGCTTTTCCAAAGCTATTGGCACAAATAATAAGGTTGCGTTCTCATTTCCCCGATAACCATATCAAGAAACTACGTCTTGATAATGCGGGTGAATTTACTTCACAAGTCTTCGAAGATTATTGCCGGGCAACGGGTATTGAAGTTGAACATCATGTAGCACATGTTCACACCCAGAACGGATTAGCTGAGTCCCTTATAAAGAGACTCCAATGGATTGCACGTCCATTGCTTATGCAATTCCAGTTGCCGGTGGATGCTTGGGGGCATGCTATTTTACATGCCGCATCATTTATTAGGATAAGACCCTCTGGAGGTCATACATTGTCCCCGATGCAACTTGCATATGGCGCACCTCCGGATATCTCTCATTTGAGCGTGTTTGGTTATGCGGTATATGTCCCAATAGTACCACCTCAGAGGACCAAAATGGGTCCTCAGCGTCGTCTAGGTATCTATATTGGGTTTGATTCGCCCTCTATTATCAGATACCTTGAACCCCCTAGCGGGGGACGCATTCAAGGCATGTTTTGCTGACTGTGAATTTGATGAGAAAATTTTTCCTAAACTAGGCACACAGTCTAAGAAGCCTGAAGCTACTGAGACCATTAGTTGGGACCAGAAGTCTTTGTCCCTATATGATCCGTGTACTAATCTGTGTGAAGATGAGATCCTGAAGATCCTTCACATTCAGAATACAATACATCTTTTGCCGGATAAGTTTACTGACAACCAGAAGATTGTCCGTTCACACGTCCCTACTGTTAATACACCAGCTAGGATTGATATCCCCATAGATGGATGCAATCCACCGGCAGCAGAATTGGCTGTACCTCAATTGAAAAGAGGACGCCCACCAGGTTCAAAAGATAAAGTTCCTCAAAAGAGGAAGACTCCTGGAGATAATAAGATTATCCCTCCACAGGATGCTGAGCTCAGACCAGATACTTCTCCCATCCTTATTTCCCCTGCAGAGGAAACAATAGGAGAAACATCATTAAATTTTGTACGTACTGGAGAGGTACTGGACAGAAATAGCACAGTCGTCGACGACGATTTTGCGTTCGATATTGCCTTTCACGTCACTGAATATGACGATGACGTCGAACCACGATCTCTAGCAGAATGTAAACGCAGAGATGATTGGCCAAAGTGGGACGAGGCAATAAGAGTAGAGCTGGACTCACTCTTGAAATGCAAAGTCTTTGGCCCAGTAGTCCAAACACCAGTAGGTGTAAAGCCTGTGGGATATATGTGGGTTTTCATAAGAAAAAGAGAAGAAAATAATGTGATCATTCGCTACAAGGCATGCCTTGTAGCCCAGGATTTTTCCCAAAGACCGGGGGTTGATTACGAAGATACGTATTCCCCGGTCATGGATTCGATCTCATTCCGATTTTTAATAAGCCTAACTTCTCTGGAAAGCTTAGAAATGCAGCTCATGGACGTTGTGACTGCATATCTATATGGCGATATAGATAAAAATATCTATATGAGACTTCCTGATGGGTTTAAACTACCCCCAGAGATGAAAGAGATACCTCGGGACGTATTCTCTGTAAGGCTGCATAGATCATTATATGGTCTAAAGCAATCGGGAAAGATGTGGTATAACAAACTTGGTGATTTCCTTGCACAGCAAGGATTCACGAATAATGAAGTCTACCCGTGTATCTTTATCAAAAGAACGTGAACATGATTCGTCATCATAGCAGTATATGTGGATGACTTAAATCTCATAGGATCTCCTGCAGAGATCAATGAGATATCTGAAAGCCTAAAACATACTTTTGAAATGAAAGACCTATGCAAAACAAAGTATTGTCATGGCTTACAGATAGAACACCTAAGAGGTGGAATCCTATTACATCAATCTAATTATACAAAGAAACTTCTACGTAAGTTTCATATGGATAAATGTCATCCTTTAGGTACTCCTATGGTCGTAAGATCACTAGATGTACATAAGGACCCCTTCCGGCCTCTGGAAGAGGGGGAGGAGATATTGGGTCCAGAAGTACCCTACCTCAGTGCTATTGGAGCACTTCTATATCTGGCTAACTGTACGCGTCCCGATATAGCGTTTACAGTTAATCTCCTAGCCAGACATGGTGCAGCGCCTACAAAGCGCCACTGGAACGGAGTAAAGCATCTTTTGCGATACCTCCAGGGTTCAATAGATCTGGGACTTTACTACCAGAGAGGTGCATCAATATTTGCGCTCTTCAGGAGCTGAAAAGCATGGGGAATAGGCTGAGTTGGTGCAACAATCGAGTGGGTGAAGGCCGGATCAATGCCCAGCTTGACAGAGTATTTGTTAATGCTACTTGGGTAAATAAACTACCAGAGTCCTATTTTGCTTATATGGATTCCTTAACTAGTGATCATGCCCCCATGGAAGTTCATCTTCACAATCAGGTACTATCTCCGCCTAAGCCGTTCAAATTCTTTAATTACTGTTCCAAATGCCCTGGTTACAAGGAACTCATCTGCACTTATTGGGCCGGCTATGAGCGGGGGACTCCAATGTTTCGACTAGTTGAAAAACTAAGGAAATTGAAGCAGGCGCTTAGATCCTGGGTCAAGGAGTACTAAGCTGACAAAGTGGTGGATAAATGCCGAAGCAAATTGGAGGAAATTAGGAGAAATCCCCTCATTCTAGATGATATTTCATTACATATTTCTGAAGCTGGCCTCTTAAAGGATCTGACTCATGCTCTAAAAATGGAAGAGGACATGTTCAGACAAAAGAGTCGACATGACTGGATTTCCCTAGGAGACAGGAATACTAAATTCTTTTACAATGCGATGAATTCACGTACTTGCCGGAATAACTTGAATCATCTTGTTGATGACAATGGGATGCGCAATACACACTATGCTGATTTGCAAGAGGCAGCACCCAATTTCTATAAGGATCTGTTTAATCAATCCCATTACATGGTCTCATTTCCAAAGATTACTCCAAAGCGTATTTTAACTAGTGAAACCGCTTCTTGGCTAGGCCGGAGGGTTTCGAGCGAGGAGATCAAGGCTGCTGTCTTTCAAATAGGACCCGATAAAGCACCTGGGCCAGATGGGTATAGCAGATACTTTTTCCAGCAAAATTGGGAGATTATTGGTGAGGATGTCACTAATGCAATTAAATCTTTCTTCGTATCGGGGTCTCTTCTTCGACAGGTAAATCATACGTTTCTGACCCTTATCCCGAGGAATTCTAATGCAACTGGCTTAAGTGACTATAGGCCTATTGCATGTTGTAACGTCCTTTATAAGTTCATCAGCAAAATCATTTGCAATAGGCTCAAGATGGTGGTCCAAGAATTGATTTCTCCTAACCAAGCCGCTTTCCTCAAAGGGAGGCTCCTATCAGACTGCACTCTTATTGCCCACGAACAGATTAGAGACTTCAGTAACCCTATGGGAGGGAAAGCTTGATTGAAGTTGGATCTTAGAAAGGCGTTCGACAGTGTGAACCGGGAATTCATTTTCTATTTCTTGCAGCAGCTTCAATTTCCTGTATCCTTTATATCCTGGGTTAAAGAATGCATAACCACTCCTTCTTTCTCTGTTATGGTGAATGAGGCTCCTTGTGATATTTTAGCAGTAACAGAGGGCTCCGGCAAGGTGATCCCCTGTCTCCATACCTATTTGTTATTGTTATGGAGACTTTCTCTCTTCTTGTAGATAAATCTATCAATTTGCGCAAAATCCAACCTATGAGAAGGTCGGGGTGCATCTCTCACCTTTTGTTCATCGACGACCTTCTGGTTTTCTGCCGCGCTAATATGTCTTCTTTCTTGGGCATCAAAAATCTACTGGAAGAATTTTCAAAGTATACTGGCCTTCAAGTAAATTGGGAAAAGAGTGCAGGACTGTTCAGCAAGGGTACAAGGAATAAAGATGGATTGGCAGATTATCTGGGTATCAAGATTGCATCGACCATTACAACATACTTAGGGCTACCTCTCTCCCTTAAATACCCTACTACCCAGGATTACAAGAAGTTAGTGGACAAATGCAAGAAGAGAATGTGGGGCTGGTCAACATCATTGCTATCTATTGCTGGGCGAATTGAGCTTGTCAGGAGTGTTATATATGGCATGGTTGCCTTTTGGATGCAGGTGTTTCACTTACCTGTTTCGGTATTGAGATCTATTACGGCCATCTGTAGGCGTTTCATATTGGGGAACTCTCGAGCTTGGGCCTGGGAGGACATGTGTAAGCCGAAGTCAGAAGGAGGGGTGTGGATTAGATTACTGGAGGAACTAAATGCAGCAGCTGGAGTGCAGCTTACCTGGAGATTTCTCACTTCAGATTGTATTTGGGCGAAGCTGATGCAGTAGAAATATGGGTCTTCGAGAGGTTTCTTTGCAGAACACTGTAAGGTGAATCAATCAGGCAACTGGAAGAGGATTTTGAGAAGCCGAAATGTTTCACATACCCTCATCAAAAGAGCTGTTAGGGACGGCCGATCCACTTTGTTTTGGGAAGATGATTGGTTGGCTGGGGGACCGCTAAATGAGCATTTCGACGTTCCGCCTGAAGCAGCTGGGCGCTTTGTCTCGTCTTACTAGCAAGAGGGCGGGAGCAGTAATGCTCATGGCGGCTGGAATGAGGACCCTACAATTGATTCAATGCGCCATCTTTTAAGCAATGTAGCCTTGAGGCCGGGTGCAGATAGCTAGAAGTGGATGCCCGGCGATTCGTTCTCTTTCAAGCAAGCTTGGGAAGGTGTTCGTCGTAGAAATCCTCCATTCCCATTGCAACAATTGGTCTGGTATCCCAAACATATCCCTAAAATGTCTTTAACTCTATTAAGAGCCTTTAAGGACAAATTTTTAACCAGAGATAAGATTGGCAGATGGATGAACAATGCACCAATCAATTGTATGCTATGCGAGGACAACAGGGAGAAAAATAGCGAGCATTTATTCTTTGATTGCAACTATTCAACATACTTATTGCGCAGGTCTTTACTGAAGCTAAGGGTGCAGGCCCAATTTCCTCCATCCATCTTAGAGGTTGGGAAGTATTTTCATGCAAATTTTGGGGGTAAGGGATGCCTGAGTTTGCTTGCTAAATCCAGACTGGCGGCCATGGTATGTCATATATGGCGTGAAAGGAACAGACGTATCTTCGACAACGAAAAGAAAGGTATGACCATCCTGTTTGAAGATATCGCTGCGGACATTAGAGTTGCCATGATTGATGAAGATCCTACTACGGCAGAAGAGATTGAAATTTTTGCAAATTGGGAAATCCTTGATACTGGATGAGGTCTAACTGTCTGTACTTTTCCCTTTTTTAGCGGTGTTTGTGGGTTGATATTGGTGTGGAGGATCTCTACGTGGGGAGTGACAACGCTTGTGCCCTCTACTTCCTCTATGGAATCTTCCTAACCATAATATGCTGTAAATTTGTGCATTAATAATAATCTTGCTTACCTTTCATATATATATATATATATATATATATATATATATATATATATATATATATATATATATATATATATATATATATATATATATATATATATATATATATATATATATATATATATATATGAGGCAAATGTGACCTGCGAATGCCCCTCTGTTAGGGTTTTCCAAATATATTTTTTGAATTTTTTTGCAGTAACTAGATATACTTGTTGTGTATCTCCCCACAAAATTTCAGGTCAATCCAACACCGTTTGAGCCTCCGTTCATCAATTTCAAAAACGTTGCGCAAAACTGTCCAGAATTCTGGACAGTTTTGCGCAACGTTTTTGAAATCGATGAACGGAGAATCAAACGGTGTTGGATTGACCAGAAATTTTGTGGGGAGCTACAAAACAAGTATATCTACCTACTGCAAAAAAATTCAAAAAAAATACTTAAAACACTGAACAGAGGGAACGTGCACAGGTAATTCTGCCTGCGCACGTTCTTAGGTACATTTTTGGGTGTGTATATATATATATATATGTGTATATATATATGAATATATATATGGGGAAAAGGGATCTAGGGTGCCTCCTTAGTTGAAATCTAAGGATGCGCCCCCATTTCCACCGTCTCCCATAATTTTTTTGAATTTTTTCATCGGTTTGTTGTTCACCTCATGGATAATCAACATACCAAATTTTATAGTATTCAAATATTTTTTGAGCCTCCATCTACCCCTTGCAACTTCAACGGTCTGAAAACGTACTAAAAACCCCATGAAGTTGCAAGGGCTAGACGGGGTCCAAAAGTATTGGAATACCTTAAAATTTGGTATGTTGATCATCCATGAGATGAATAACAACACCATGAAAAAAATTTCAAAAAAAATTGTGAGAGATGGTGGACAATAGGGGTGCCTCCTCTGATTGAATCTAAGGAGGAACTCTAAATACCTTTTACCATATGCATACATACATACATACATACATACATACATTTTTTTTTGAAAAGTAAGTGATTATATTCATATAAGGAACCAAGGGAATGTCAGGACAGATAGCCAAGAGCACAAACATGGGAGATGCTGGGAAGCAGTCACCAAGCGCCAGCACAAATAGCCAACATGTCCCGACCCCAAATCAAGACAACCAAAAAGCCACCACGCACTCGAACACATTCATCCTGCCAATGCAGACACAGCTGCATGGCGACAACCCACTCAACCAGCAACTATAAAAACACAACAGCAGCTACAACACCAGCTACAACACTACACAAACTAAACACAAGCTATCTTAGCAGGGGTAGGATCACATCAACATACTCATAGCTTCAGGCTACTAAGGCCGGCAAAAGCTCCCCCTGCCACAGATCCACCCCTCGAACGCGTAGTCACTTGGTGATTAACATGAGCAGATTTCTTTGCCTTTGATTTTCCACCCACTTCAGCCAACAACGCTGCCCACGCCGGGTTGTCCACAACCATCGGGAAGGGAGGACGGACACCGGGTCCAATCCAAGGGTCGTAGGTAGTCGAACGAGGCACAAATGGGGTCTTGCCTCGGTTCCTAGATTCCGCTGACGGTCCAGTCTTTGCGAAGGGAGGGGTCTGGTCTCCCGCGCCACGGGAGGGAGGGGTAGGAGAGGAGGTGGACGCATGGGCCATAGAACGACCCCCACCCCCATCCGGCAGACATGGTAGAGATGGCCAATTCGCGGAAGTGAGATTTACACAGGCATCCCCAGGCTCCTCAACAATGATCTCTTCTTCAACGTCAGTCATATCCTCCTCAGAAAGGTAATGATCTCCCAACCCCTTGCCCGCATCCCGGACAAGGAGGTCCACAACTGCACCCACATGCTCCACAACAACGTCGTCAACATCAACACCACACCCCCCTTCCGCATCGCCAACAGAGTCCTCCCCACTCGCAGTGGGAACAGTAGTCATCTCAACAACAACGGGCACTTCCGCCGATACGCCCACAACAACCGATCCACGAGGGCACTGCTCGGCCAAATGGCCAAAGCATAAACAATTAACACAGCGACTCGGTTCCCCTTCGTACTCGACCAGAAGAATAAGGTCAGACCCATCATCAAGCACAACCCAGACAGAACAGGGGAGGGGGAGCTCGGCGCTAACCTCGACGAAGCAACGAGCAAAAGAGAGGCGCTCCAAGTTGCAGGTGGCCCCATCGGTGCAGATAGGTGTACCGACGAGGCTAGCCACAATACTGAGGATATCCATCGACCACAGCTTGAGTGGGAAGTTGGGGAGACGTATCCAAATCGGGACCACCTGCAACATGTCACGATTGAGAGTAAGGTCAGCAGACCAATGCCGAAGGATGATCAAGCGACTGTCGAAAAGCCACGGACCCCCCTGGAGAACCGCATCGCAGTCGGCATCATCAGTGAAGCGAAAGAAGAAGAAGCCGTTCTCTTTCGAAAAAACTTGGACATCATGGTTAGTCTTCCACATGCGCCGAATGGAGGCCCGGATCTGGCTGAAGAACGGCTGGTCACCGAGCATATGGCCAACAAGGGTATGGTCCCATCTGCTAGCCGTGGTAGAGATCAGCCCCCAGGAATAGTCCTAAACAGGGAACCATCGGAGCCTAAATCTGGGGCGACGAAATTCAAACGGCGAGAGGAGTCGACAGATCCTTGGCCCAAGCATACATCCCTCCAACTCGAGGACTGGATTGAAGAGCTGAAGCACAGGGGAGCAGTAGGACGAGCCGCCCTTCTGGAAGGTAGCTTCTCCGAAGCAACACCAAGGACTCGACGAGGAGGGCGACTATCCAACATGGGCCCCACAAGGGACCAAAACCTAGCGCCAGCCAGGGGGGCACGGCCAGGAGGCATCCCTCTCCGATCACCCGGGGGGCCAGCCAGGGGGCACGGCGGGGGGGGGGGGGGGGGGGGGGGGGGGGGGGGGGGGCACTAAGCTCCAGCGCAACCCAACGTCGGCGGGAGGGACCATCGGCGAGGAGGAAGCCGTCAGGGGAACGTCGACAAGGACGCCGAGGGTGGAAAGCCGTGCGGGGAGGTCAGAAATGGATCGCGAGGACGGAAACATCGACGAGATCTGAAAATGGAACGCCGACGAGAACGGAGCGCCGTGCGGGAAGATCGGAACGGATCGTCGAGGATGGAACTTTGACGTGATCTGTGAGGATGGAACGCAACGGACGCCGAGGATGGAACGACGACGATGACGAAACACTGTGCGGGGAGATATGAAAGGATCAGATGAAGATCAAATCTGAGAATGAGCAGATCTGAAAACACGAATCCGATGGCTGGAATCAGGGAGAAATGGAGCCCCGCGGAGTGACGACAAAGGAAACCATGGTCTCAAAAACAGGTGGCGGGGGCCGGCCGGCCGGCCGGCCGGCCGACGGCAGGGGAAGGGGCAATCCGTCGCAAATCGCAAAGGAGGTAGCTCGCTCTCGTTGAAGGATTGATCAAAGATATATCACATACATACATACATACATACATACATACATATACTAGTCATAACCCGTGCCTTCGGACACGGTTCATTTAAGATATCATCTCAAAATCTTTATTCTCCCCAAAAATTATTTTCTCCTCCAAAATCTAAACGAACAAAAATCTAGTTTCGGCACATAACCCGTGCTCTTGAGGCACGTTTCATTTAATTTATCCCCTCAAAATCTTTGTTTTCCTCAAAAATTATTCCCTCCGCCAAAATCTAAACGAACAAAAATCTAGATACGGTGCGGGCGCCTTTAGCGCATAACCCGTGCTCCTGTGCCCTTGGACACGGTTCATTTAAGATATCCACTTAAAATTTTTGTTCTTCCCAAAAATTATTTCCCCTCCAAAATGTAGACGAACAAAAATCAAGCTTCGGCGTGAGCGCCTTCGGGTGTGGGGAAAAAAATTTAATCCGGGCCAAAAAGTTGGAGAAAAAAATGAAATGGTAGGGTTTTTTTTAGCAAAAAAGGGAAAGGGTCAGTATTCTGTGCAAATGTAGTGATTGTGGGGGTGCATGAAAATGAAGGGGAGAAGTGCATAAGTGTGTGTGTGTGTATGGTGCGTGGGTAAAAAGTAAAATGAGATGGCTTTTTAGCAAAAAGTGAAAATGAGTGGTATTCTGCGCGAATGTAGTGATTGTGGGGGGTTTGAAAGTCAAAAGAAAAAGTGGTGGTTTTTCCAAACACGCATCTCAACCCTTCTTTTACTAAGATTAAATCCTAGCCATTCTTCTATCAACCTCTTATATATCAGCATGACATCAGCTTGTCCTAGTCAGCCCTACAATTCAAAAATCGTTGTCAAATGTTTTATATATATATATATATATATATATATATATGGGTTAATGGACCAGCGCTGACATCGCTGGAAATTTTTCCAGCACTGTCAGCGTTTTGGTCGACCAAAAAATATTTTTAAAATTTTTTTGCAGTTGTTAGATATACTTGTTGGGAAGCTCTTCACAAAATTTCAGGTCAATCCGACACCGTTTGAACATCCGTTCATCGATTTCAAAAACGTTGCGCAAAATTGTGGACAGATTTGCGCAATGTTTTTGAAATCGATGAACGGAGGCTCAAACGGTGTCGGATTGACCTGAAATTTTGTGGGGAGCTTCCCAATAAGTATATCTAACTACTGTAAAAAAAATTAAAAAATAGTTTTTGGTCGACCAAAACGCTAACAGCGTTGGAAAAATTTCCAACGCTGTCAGCTCTTCTCCATTTCACACACACACACACACACACACACAGAGAGAGAGAGAGACACACACACACACACATATGAAATTGGATATGAGAAGAGATTTTGAGAGATTTTGAGGGATACGAGCATATGTGGGGTATTCTGCACATACAACCCCGGTTTTTGCATTTTTTTCCACCGGACCTCACACACACACCCACAATTTTTCTTCGTCCCCCCCTTTCCGACCATTTCTTTCCAGTCCATGTGCACGTATGCACGTGTTATTTGCTAGTGTGTCTATGTGTGTGTGTGTGTGTGTGTGTGTGTGTGTGTGTGTGTGTGTGTGTGTGTGAGCGAGAATAATGTATATCTTTGACATATCAGGCTAAGATTCATGTGCGACCCTAAACCTCCAAGACACGTTATTTTTTAAGAGGATCGAACCCCTTCATTTTGATACACACACACACACACACACACACACACATACACACACTAAAATCACAAAATACCAAATATGGGGTGAACCCAAGGGGGTTTGCCCGCTTATCTATCCTTTGCAAATGTAATGGTTTTGCATGAATAGAACTTTTGTGATGTGTGGATGAACGTGCAAAACACATTCGGTTCACCAGAAATTTGGTGTTATGAGTTTTAGAATATGAATATCATAATGAACGGTTTCGATCCTGTGAAAAATAATGGTGTATGGAGTTTTTGAGGTCTCAGATGGGGCTTAGCCTCATATGTCATATAATACACAGTTTTTATGTATGTATGAATGTATGAATGTATATATGTCCAAACACGCGCACACACATAGCATTAAAATGAGGAATTTCCTCTTATTATAAAAAGTCTACTCTCCACTATTTTTTACTATGGTTGGTGACGTTCTATTTGATCTTCATATTTTAAAACCAAACTCAACGAGTTCGGCTCATTGATCTAATCATGCAAAAAGTTTTCTTTCTGCAAAACCATTAAAATTGAATTAGCTAGATCAACGAGCAAAACTCTTTAAACCCTAGCTCGTTACTTTATTATGGTTACAAAATATAAAGATCAAAATGAATGGAGACTGTTACGGTCTTAAGGTCGGCCCAGATAATTAAGGCCTATGAATGATGGAAGCCCAAGCGAACTCCCCTTCAATCTAGCCGAATGGAAACAAGTCCAAACGGGAAGCTCGCCCAAATGCGTGGAAGCTTGCCTTCCCAATCATCAAGCTCGCCATACCAGAAGAAGCTCGCCCATCTCCACCCACCGAAGCCCGGCTAGAAGAAGACTTGGGACGTCGTGCTCGGACGCCGAACTCGGCTCGCCATAAGGGCGACCTGTCACGATGAGTGACCTACTGTGAACGAGCATCTCTGACAGGGTGACGTAGGGCCACCAACACCCCATTAATGCCAGAGATTAAAGACGTTTGGTCGCCATCGCGTCTCCCATTAATGCGTAAATATCTATGACACGTCTTGATATGCCTTTAATGCTGCAGTAAGGCGGTCCGATAAATATCTCTGACGCGCACGTCGACCCATCGCATCCTCATTAGTGCTCTGGCTAAGCAGAAGCGACATGTGATGGGAATGAGACCAACCAACTCTCAACCCTATAAAACCCCCACATTCTGCCTCCATAGAGGGGGTTGGTTAGTTAAAATCCTTAAACCCTTTCCAATATTCAAGGTCAGATATCTCCCATATATCCGTGCCTTCCTCATAAGCTCGTCACGCCTCGCTGATCTACCTTAAGATCGCTAAGCGTGTCCGAAACACTTATTACAAGTCATCCACTGACTTAAGCATCAGAGAGGCTACGGGCTGACAGCCAACCCTGCCTTTTTGACGATTTGCAATTGTCGCGGGAAGCTTGCCTTAGCTACCAGGAGACGTCGACCTTAGGCGACCTTAATGCGACCTTGGATTCTTTTCCCTCGAAGCGAATTCCAAGTCGTGCTAACCTCGCCATCAACCCAAAACCTGTAATCATTTTACCCATGATTCCCATTTAATACAAATTTCATTGTTGGCGGACTTGACCCGCAACAATTGGCGCTGTCTGTGGGAATCAAGGGTTACACCCATGTCAGACACTACACGCAGCCACCGCAGCGACCGCCGCGGCAAGCAGCCGATGGTCGAGGAGAACTACTGTAACGGCCTGTTTTACTAGTCGTGGTTGACTGCTGTATTTTTACCGCGTTCATTCAGTTATTTTCGTCCGAGTGGTTTTCGTCCGTGCGTTGACGCGAGCGCGTCGTTATTTTCAGTTTTACCGTAGCGTGATTTTAGCTGTAAATCGTAATTATTACTAAATTACTAATTACTTTAATTAAGAGTTAATCTCTAATTAATTAATTGCTTTAAATCACTATTTACAAGTTAATTTATAATTAACTTACTATTTTAACTAAGTTATTTTTACTAAATTATTTTTCAATAAATTACTTTTCCTATATTACTTTTAACATCTACTTACCATAACTAACCCTATCCAATTTAAATCTCACCAGTATGTTGGTGAGATCCGACATGAGCTTTTAAGCCCTCTACTACACAACCACCCTATTCATACTGCCTCCCCTCCTCTCGTTCTTAAAACAACCCACCGAAGCAACCAGCAGCAACCAGCCCTTCCCTCCCCCATACAACTCCACCATCATCACCCCCTTCAGCCACCACAACCCAACATCATCCACCACCTCCATACAACCCAAATCAACAAACCAGTTTACAAATCCAAAATCAAAGTCAGCCACAAAACAACCCAAGAATCACAAAACAATCCCAAATCATTCACAATCAACCCGAAATCAAAACCCCCAAACAATCATCACCGGAGCCTCGCCGTACCCCGATCAGCCCGCGCAAAGCATGCCCCATTCGCCCAAACCCCCGCCACAGATCCCGCCCCCACCGTTGTGACCCCCTTACGTCGATTGTCGCCGCCGCGATCATCCCGAATCCCCCGCCTTGATCGCCGTCAGAGCCGCCGTCTTCGACAAACCGCCGCGCCGACCACTTCAGATCGCCTCCCCGCCTCCGAGCCTTCGACCCTTCCTCCCTGCGAAGAGAACGAAAAAAAGGGAAAAAAAGAAGAAGGGAAAGAGAGACAGAGAGAAGAGACGAGAGAGAGGGAGAGAACAGAGTGAGAGGGGGGAGTTAATAAATAGGTTAAGTTTTTTATATAAGATAAGTTTAAGTTATTATTTATTATTAGTTATTAAGTTTTAGTTTTTATAAAGTTTTTATTATAAAGTTTGTAAAGTAAATTTTTTATAAAGTTTTATAAGTTAATTTTTATAATACTGTTATAAGTTAGTTAAGTTAAGTTATTAATAATTAAGTTATCTTATTAGTTTAAATTGCTAATAAATTTTCGTTATAGTATTAGTAATTACGTAAAAGTTAATGTTTACTTCTTAAGTTACTGTTACCTTTTAGTAAGTTAGTGTAATTTATCTTACTAGTTGTTAACCACTAGCCTATTTGACGCAGATAAAACGTGACGCACGTTACCACCACCGGGACCCCCACACCCACGTCAAGGCAAGTATTTATTGTAATTAAATTTGGAACAACTGCTTAAATTAGTGTATAAATTGAACCCAACCCCATTTTAACATGCTCTTAATATACATGTTGCATCTGTTTAGGAAATGAACGTTTTATCAATATTTATTTATTAAAAGAATAGCATCTCTTACTTGTTATTAAATTGAACCCAAACGGAACAGAGGATGTGTCACGACCCTCGGAAACATGTGTAGAATGAATTGCAAACCTGGTCTTTAAAACTTAGCATCAAACCTGGTTTCAACATGTTTGACAAATTCTAGTAGCCGGACATTATGTTTCACTTTACTTATTGCTCTTTTTACTTAACGGGACTGCTATTGCTTTTCGCATGTTAACAAGATAAACAAATTTGGAAAAGACGAGTATGTTACTACACATATGTGATAACCGTCGAATACAGACGGGGTGAAACCATCGACTACAGATGGGGTGAAACTCAATCAGTAAATAAACATACTCAAAAAGCCGAGTTGGCTACTCCCGTCAGGTCATGTGTGACTAGTCTGGCTCGTGTTCCAGTATATGGCGGTACACTCTGGGTGGGGTTGGTCCATTGCAGTAGGGTTTGTGAGTGTGTCTCGAACACGATTACGGCCCCTCCGGTGGAGGTAGCCAATGTGTGGAGCGTCACAGTAAAACCACCGGTGATAAGGTGTATCGAGAACATTTCACCTACCTAGGCATGGACTTATCACAAGCACAAACAATCAAATACTCAACATACAACTGTTTTACTTTACTTTTAACTGCAAAAATATCCATGCATGCTCGTACTTTACTTTTCTGCACTTATTATTTATAACTGTGCACTAACGCTCTTTTGTCATCTTATAATTGTTCCTTATTTCATTACTTTAAATATCTTGCCGAGCTTATCGCTGACATATATTTCAACGTGTTATGAAATATATGTTAGGTTCAGAGACAGAGTACCGTGAGGACCCTACCTTTGAGGATCCCACTTTAGAGGTGGATCCGCTGACCAGAACTACGAAGACACTGAGATCCCCACTGCAGAAGACTAGAGCGGGACATTTATATTTCAGTTTATTATTTGTATTATTATTTTCAGGTGTGTTTGTTTTCAGCAGATTGTACGGCCATGCTAGGCCTTAATTGTTGGTGTGTTTACTTTGGACGCTGGTATTGCAATGTAATAATTATTTGTGCTGTTTCTGAGAAATTCGCGTGCAGGGACTTGCCTTCGCTAAAATCACGCTTAGTGTGCTTAAGTCAAAGAAGGGAGAAAAAAATAAGTACCTCTTCTTTGCTTTAAGCACATGCGGACCCGCTCGCGTTCTCGCCCCCAAGTATACTGGGAAGCGGGGCGTGACAACTACTCTCCCAGGAGGACTCCTCCAATGAATTTATCCCTCGAGGGGTCGGTCGTAGTCATCTAGGACGCGGTCCGTAGTGTCTACCAGAGCTTCGAGAACTTTACCAAATTGAAGGAAGACTGGGCCATTGCCAGGCAACCCAGGCCGCCTCCAGCTGAAGGCCCATCCAGACCCTGCAATGTGAGGCGGGACCTCTTCCCCCAATTTGACGAAGAAGAGGCAACACATTGAAGGCGGTTCGAAGAAGCAGAGGCGGCCGCTCTACAGAAGCGGTTCGATGAGGAGGAGGAGGCCGCTTATCAAAGTCAACAAGACGAAGAGGCGGCCGTCCGACAGCGTCGACTCATCTTCATCGCGAGGGGGAGGCCTCAGGAGGGTAGCCCAAGAGTCCCCCAGGCGTCGGCTGTGGTAGTTTGAGAGACTGAGAGCTATTATTGTAGGAGGTCGCCAAGCCCGAGACACGGAGGACACGCCCACCATAGCAGGATTCCCCCCGGTCAGAGCGTAATTCTCCTAGGCTTCATGACCGGTGACAGAGGAGCCACGACCGAAGTCCGACTCCACAGGGGGCGAGCGAGGAATGCCTCTGAGCATTGAGGTGGCTCATCCAGCGATTCCAACCAGTGGCGAGAGCGTCGAGGGGGTAGGGACACCTTTCGAATGTCGTCGACACCCCCAACCCCGAAGAAGCCAATCCACTGACCCGAAGGGTGATCTCAACCCCGGTACTCAATAGGTTCAAACTACCTCAGATTGAATTGTATGATGGTTTGGACGATCTCCTGAAGTATGTGCAGCGATACCGGGGAGTGATGGAAATCCACGGAGCGGAAGACGCCCTCCTCTACCGAGCTTTCCAGACGATGTTGAAGAAGTCGGCGGTGGAGTGGTACAATGGCCTATTCGACCGCTCCATTGATGCGTTCGGCTACCTTTCCTGCAAGTTCTGTCAACAGTTCTCGGCAGGGCGAAAAAGGAGGAAAGCGTCAGACTATCTATTTACAGTGGTCTAGAAGGAAGGGGAGACCATCTGCAAATTCCTACAACGATTCAATGGTGAGAGGTTCAACGTGACGAGTTGCGGAGATGAGCTCGTCATGGCGACCTTCAAGAAGAGTCTGGTAGACAGGAGCCTGCTGAATTTGATGCTCCATGATCCGCCTGTTAGTCTCAACGCCCTCTTGGCTCGGGCAGAGAAGTACATGATGAGCGAGGAGGCATTGGGGACAATGAAGGTGGCTGCGCCAACCAGAACCCCCCGTACTGAAGCAAGGCCCTATGAACGGCCGAGACGGGATGAACGCCCCCAAGGGCATGACCAAGACCACCCCCGAGGGCATGACCAAGGAGGCCCTTGAGGGCAAGATCGCATCAAACTGCTGAGGGGGATTCCTCGCCCCTAGGAACCCCGCTCAGAGAGGTGGCCCTTTAAGAATGTAGGAGGTGGCACACTACATAAGGCGCAATGCCCCCTAGCGAAAGTGATGGTGGCAGCCATGACGGGCGGACTTCTCAAATACATGCCCCCGAAGATGAGGACAAGGCCTGTCGAAAGAAACATACAAAAGTATTGTCTATATCATCATGACCATGGCCATGATACCAGCGACTGCTACGCCCTGAAGAAAGACATATATCAGCTGATCTATGGCGAGCATCTCTGGAGGTTCATCGATCGAGAGAGACCAGGCTACGAAGGAAGGGCGACGACAGGACCTGACATGCCGACCCATGACATCGAGCAAGTCGCCCAACATGGTCCCGAACAGATCATGCATGTGGATGTAATCTACGACGGGCTACCCCAAGGCAGTACATCAGCATTGGCAAGAAAGACCTATGCCGGACAAGTTATGCCGGTGGGCACCGACATAGGGGAAAAGCAAAGAAGAGTAGCTCGTCCCCCGATCTCCTTCTCTGACGACGACCTGGATGGAGTCGAGCTACCGCACAAAGATGCCATCTTCATTGATGCTCTCATATGGCCAGCGATTGTGAGCAGACTCCTGGTTGACACAGGCAGCTCGTGCGACATCCTGTTCTTGTCCATGATCCAGAATACGGGACTGAACGAGTTGGAGCTGAAGCCATGCTTGGGCCCAATTGTCGGCTTCACTGGCCATTCAGTGTCGGAGTGATCACCCTGCCCATCACCTTGAAGGAGGGGCCGAAGGTCGTCACTCAAATGACGTTGTTTGTTGTCGTCGACGTCGCCTCAGCGTACAACGGCATCATTGGGTAGCCTTACATGACCGCATTCGAAGCTCTCCCCTTGTTGATGCATTAGATGAAGAAATTCCAGACTCCGCACAGGGTGGGGCAAGTGCGGAGATGCCAGAAGCTCTCACAAAGCTGCTACATCGGCTCCACCAAACACAAGAAGTCCGAGCAAGCTCTGCCGATCGACCTCCTTGACGGTTGGGAGGACTTCGCTCATCAACAACATGCTCTGGTGGAGGACATAGAGGAGATACCAATGGCAGAGGAAGCAGAGAAAACTGTGTCCATTGGCACGAAGCTTCCCACAGAGTTGAAAGTGGGGCTAGTCAACCTCCTTAGAGTGAATGCAGATGTTTTCGCATGGTCGCCCTCGGACATGCCTGGAGTTGACCCTGGGGTGAACGCCTGTGAACTTCATGTTGACTCAGAAGCTCGACCAGTCCGGCAGAAGAAGTGGAGCGCCGGAGGAAAGAAAATGCGGGCTGCGGGCGAGGAGGTGAAGCGGCTCCTCGAAGCTGAGTTCATCAGAGAAGTGGGCTACCCTGATTGGTTCACCAATGTGGTAATGGTGAAGAAGCCCAACGGAAAATGGAGAATGTGCGTGGACTTCACTGACCTTAACAAGGCCTGCCTAAAAGATAACTTTCTGCTGCCGAGGATCGACCACCTGGTAGACAATGCCTCTGGTACGAGCTGCTGACCTTCATGGACGCCTTTTCAGGCTACAATCAAATCCAGGTGGCGATCCACGATGAAGAGAAGACATCGTTCATCACCAACCTGGGGATGTTCTGCTACACAAAGATGCCATTTGGACTAAAGAGCGTCGGGGCGACCTATCAATGGATCTTGAACAAAATATTTCACCCCCAGGTCGGAAGAAATCTGGAGGTCTACATCAAAGACATACTGGTCAAGTCTAAGAAGATCGAGGGTCACCTCGTTGACCTTGAGGAACCTTCCAGAAAGTGCGGTGCTACAACCTGAGGCTCAACTCGGCGAAGTGTATGTTCGGCGTCCGGTCTGGGAAGTTCCTTGGCTTCATGATCACTAAGCAAGGAATCGAGGCCAACCCCGACAAAATATCTGCCCTTATCAACATGAGCGAGCCAAAGACAATCTGAGACCTACAAAAGTTGAACGACCGGATCGTCGCACTTGGGAGGTTCATGTCGAAGTCCACCGAGAGGTCCCTCCCGTTCTTCAAGATTCTACGGAAGGCCCTCGGCAAGAGGAAGGGATTAAGGAAGGATGTCGAGTGGGACGACTCTTGTGCCCAAGATTTTGGCGAACTCAAAGCCTATCTTGAGAGTCTGTCATTGCTCACAAAGCCGGAGGAAGGAGAGCGGCTAGTCCTCTACCTTGCCATCACTGAAGAAGCAGTGAGTTCGGTCCTGGTCAAAAAGGCAATGGGCATCCAAAGGCTGATCTACTATGCAAGCTGGGTGCTCCAGGAGGCAGAGACATACTACAACCCCATCGAGAAGTTCCCCTACAAACTAACTCTGATGGCAAGGAAGCTCAGGCTCTACTTCCAGGCGCACTCCATCATCGTCTACACCAACTCGCCACTTGAAAAGAACCTCAGGAGGTTGGAGAGATCAGGCTGAATGCTGAATTGGAGCATTGAGCTCAATGAGTTCGACATCATGTACAAGCCCAAGACGTCAATCAAGGGCCAGGCGCTAGCGGACTTTGTAGTGGAGTGCACTGTCGAGGAAGTTAACGAAGCTTCGCCCGACGGCCGTCCGGACTTACAACAGTAGCATCTCGTTGACGAGAATCCCCCATCAAATTCCACGCAGTTAGAAGGAGAACTGTGGGTCGTCCACGTCGATGGATCGGCCACGTGGTTGGGGAGCTGAGCTGGCATTGTGATAGAGACCCCGGAGGGAAGCTTTATGGAGTACGCACTCCGTTTCAATTTCTTGGTAACAAACAATGTGGTGAAGTACAAGGCTGCCATCAATGGGCAGAGGCTCTATCGCGTGCTTGGGGCAACAAATGTGCTACTGATCAGCGACTCAAGGCGCATCGTCCAACAAATTGAAGTCAGCTTCGAAGCGAGGGAGGATCTGATGAAGTTGTACCTGAAGTGCACCTGGGCCGAGCTCCTCAAGTTCAGAAAAGCAACGGTCCAGCATCTGCCAAGGTTGAACAACCTTCGAGCCGATGCCTTCTCGAAGTTGGCATCCTCTTCACCGGCCGAGATTGGGAAAGCTATCTACATCGAGAACTTGCTGACACCAAGCTTAGAGGAGGACGAGCTGCTGTGAGTCGACCTGGAGCAGTCATGGATGAGTCCAATCCTCACCTACCTGGAGACTGGAGCCCTACCAGAAGACAGGCTGGAGGCGCAGAAGATTAAGAGGCGGGCTGTGACGTTCATGATCTTTGGCGGTGTGCTCTACTGAAAGTGTCGTGTGAGGTACGACGTCTTGCCCTTTCTAAAATGCCTTGGGCCAAGAAGAGCGGAGGAGATCGTCTACGAGATACACAAAGGGCTCTGCAGGAATCACTACGAAGGCTGCAACATGGTGCACAAGGCAATCCGATAGGGCTACTACTTGTCGAACATGCTGAAGGACGCAACCAACTATGTCAAGCGGTGCGAGGAGTGCCAAAGATTCTTTAAACATACAACAGCCCCGCCTGCCGATCTGATCCCGATCCTTAGCTCGGTCCCGTTCGCTAAGTGGGGCCTCGACATCCTCGGACCATTCCCCATGGCGACAGGAGGAAGGAAGTTTCGCGTCATCGCCGTTGACTACTTCACTAAATGGATCGAGGCGGAGCCACTGGTGCGCATCACTTGCGTGGACATGAAGAACTTCGTCTGGAAGCCAATTATATGTTGCTTTGGGGTACCTCACTCCATAGGGACGAACAACGGGAAGCAGTTTGACTCCGTAGAATTCAAAAGTCTCTGATCGGATTGGGGCATCAACCTACACTTTGCCTCCATGGCGCATCCACAATGCAATGACATGGTCGAAGCAGCGAACAAGTGCATCCTGGAGCCCTTAATGAAGAAGGCGGGCAGCGCCTCTGGATCTTGGCTCGACGAGCTACGCGGCATCCTTTGGTCCTACCGCACCACATACAAAGCTTCAACCGACGAGAGACCCTTCATGCTAGCCTTTGGGACGGATGTCGTCGTCCCAGTCGAGGTTGGCGAGGAGTCCCTTTGGTTCTAGTACTTCTTTGAAAAAGCAAATAAAGAAGACCTCGACATTAACATTGAGCTCGTCGACGAGGTAAGGGATCGTGCACTAACAAATCTAATCAAGCACAGCCAAAATATAATGAGGTACTACAACTCCTACGTCAGGAAGCATAGCTTCAGAGTCGGCGACCTCGTCCTCAGGGACGCAACCTTCAGGCCGGAGATTGGCTGCCGAGGAAAGCTCTCTGCAAAATGGGAAGGCCCATATACCATAACAGGTGTCGTGGGATCGGCGACATATATTTTGGCGACCATGGATGGCGAGGAGCTAGCCCATCCCTGGAAAGCCGAGCATTTGCTCAAATACTTTCAATAAATGTGTTTGTTTGTACATTCAATAGATATTTTCAATAATTTTTTCTGTGTTTGTACACTAAATGAGTCGTTGGAATCTAAATTTTTGCCCTTCTCCAAAATCAAGAGCGTCATCGTGAAGGTCGGCTAAACGTTCGAGAGCCCAAGCTCTCACGAAACGACCCAAAAGAGAATGCGAGGTCGGCTATGGCCAATCTATACCGCCCTCACAAAGACCTCCGGGGCAGCACGCCACCCAAACCAGAGAGAAGATGCGTGGTCGGCTACGGCCCACCTATACGTGCCCGCCTACAAAGGATGCAGGGTTGGCTGTGGCCCATATATACCTGCCCACTCAAAGACCTCCGGGGCACCTCGCCATCCAAACCGGAGTGAAGATTTGGGTTCAGCTACGGCCCACATATACCCACCCGCCTACCGAGGATGCAGGGTCGGCTACGACCCATCTATACTGGTCCTCTCAAAGACCTTCGGGGCAGCTCGCCATCCAAACCGGGGCAAAGATGCAGGGTCAGCTACAGCCCACCTATACCTACCTGCCTACAGAGGATGCGGTGTCGGCTATGGCCCACCTATACCCGCCCTCTCAAAGACCTCCGAGGCAACTCGCCACCCAAACCAGAGTGAAGATGCGGGGTCGGCTATGGCCCACATATACCGCCACCTACAGAGGATGCGGGGTCGGCTACAGACCATCTATACCCGCCCTCTCAAAAACCTCAGGGGCAGCTCGCCACCCAAACCGGGGCGAAGATGCAGGGTCGGCTACGGCCCACCTATACCTGCTCGCCTACAGAGGATGTAGGGTTGGCTGTGGCCAATCTATACCCACCCTCTCAAAGACCTCTGGAGAAGCTCGCCACCCAAACAAGAGAAAAAATGCGGGGTCGGCTACAGCCCACCTATGCCCGCCCGCCTACAAAGGATGTGTGGTCGGCTACGGTCCACATATACCCACCCTCTCAAAAACCTCCGGGGCAGCCCGCCACCCAAACCGGAGCAAAGATGTAGGGTCGGCTTATACCCGCTTGCCTACAGAGGATGCAGGGTTGGCTGCGGCCCATCTATACCCACCCTATCAAATACAACTGGTGCAGCTCGCCACCCAAAACGGAGCAAAGATGCGGGGTCAGCTACGGCCCATCTATACCCGTCCTCTCAAAGACCTCTGGTGTAGCTCGCCACCCAAACCGGAGCGAAGATGCGGGATATGTGATGACCCAATACTTGCCTGATAACAGAGAATGTGTTGGATATGGACGACATGAATACACCCATGAGGGGATGTATGAGGGTATACGGAACTCAGATGTCGCGTGCACGAAAGCGTGCACGAAGGGAACCTTTTCTCGTGTGAAAAGGACCACTCGATAAGTGGAAAAATCCACTCGATAAGTGGAAAAAGTCACTTTATAAGTGCATAAAGGCACTTGATAAGTGAATGAAGAAGAGGATAAATGAATGTGCTAATATAGGCTAATAAGCTTATATTTAGTTATTTCCTACAATAACTACCCCTAAAGCCTATAAATAGGACGCAAGGGTAAGGCATTCATACTACACTTTCCATGCCATAAGTTTGCAAAAGGCATCTTATATTCTTCTTCTCCCTTCCATTAAAATCCTCTTCTAAATAGAGATTTAGGCGGTGAAACTCTGTTTCGATCCTCCGTGACGAAGTATCGACCGTTGTGGCGAATCCGAGGGCGAAGTTCCGAGATTACGGTGCCGCGTACGCAAGCGTAAGTCTCTACTTCATTATTCGATCCTAACGTCCTTGTTTTGACAGGATCCTACATTGGTATCAGAGCCATACGGGTTCGCCCCGGTCAAACCGTCGCCCCGTCGAACCGATGAACGAGGCGTTGTCTTTTTCACGAATGGGTATCCTACCATTATGGATATGGTAGGAACGCTTCGTGACGGAGAGAACGCATCGGTTGTTCTTTTCACGTTAGGGTCTTCTGTCATTACGGATATGGCAGGAACAATCCGTGACGGGAAGAACCGACCGTTCATATCGCCAAGCTCGCACTCTTCATGGATGATGAGTCTCCATTCAATTGAGAATGGGTGCTCTCTTCATGTGGAGCGTGTAGTTTGCGAATTTTTGAGTATGTTATTTTTTCATTTTGGCACACGACTGGTGGTACCGGAAAGGTGCTCTCTCTCAAGTGCAAGAGTCCGTACAAGTAGTAAAACCTGGGAGTCCAGGTGTCGAATCCACGGGAAGAAATCTGTTGCAACCACAGTTCAAATCAAATAGAAAGCCAACGAAAAGAAACTAAACACTTTAATAATGGTGACGGTGATGGTGATGTGAACACGTGAACATAGAAAATCGTGTAAGAAAATATCTATAAAGAGTTTGCACATGGAATGGGTTCGCTAGGGTCAACGATTCGTATTAATTTGGTTGATAGGTATAACGCAATGAATTCTCCTTTTGGGAGCAATTCACCGGAAAATACCCAATATAACTCAATGAATTCTCCTTTTGGGAGCAATTCATCGGAAGATGCCCTTTTGGGGGTTCAAACAAAATATTCAAAAAGATCGTCGCTAAAGCTATAATACGATATGAAACTCTCTTTTGGAGAGATCAAAACTACGGTATGAAACTCCCTTTTGGGGAGATCAAAGCTCGCCCTTTTGGGGCGATCATCAACTTAATTAACTCTTTTGGAATCTAAAAAAGTCGATTTACGAACAACGATTACAATTTTAGCGACGTTTTAACGAGTAAGCATATGGAATTTCAACCAAATAACACGAATAATATCCCCTAACTACTCCATACCATGCACAACAGAGATTTAGCTACACATCATGCGAGAATAAACAAGTTTCATAGCAAAATACGTTAAGATTATATTAAAATACGGAAGAAAAAGCATCAAATAAGGAGTTTAAGTTAAGAATTCATCACCAAATATCCTTGAAAATACATCAAAACTCTCTGGAAATAAGAAATTAGCCTCTGGAATTTTACAGAATTTTTCAGGGGGAGAATACGGCTCCTAGAGCCTCCAATACGCCCAAAATACGCCCCAATCTGCTTGAATACGCCCAAAAAACCCTAAATACGCTTATATATAAATCATTACGGGTTTGGGTTGTGCTAACGGGTCTAAACCCGCTCTAAAATCGCACCCGCATCATCTGAGCCGCTCATCTCGAGCGGAGCAATTGTATGCCGTCGATCAAAGGCGGGATTGAACTGGGAGCTGACACGTGGCATGTATTATCAGATCTTCGCTTCGAAAACCCGCTTCATCTCCAGTAACACGATTGCCGCCGTTGGATTAGAGATCAGCGGCCTACAAGCAGCCACGTCGCCAAGCCATTTTCTTCTGCGCTTTGAAATTGCGGGGTTGATAAGAGCCGTTCGATCGGGAACGAACGCAGCCGATCGAGCCACGTAGCCGCATTGATTTGAATTCGTCGGGCGCGTTGCGGAAGCGATAGCGGCCGTTGGAACTGAGTTCGACGCTACGGATAGAGCCACGTCTTCGCAGCGTTCATCTCTCGAGCGATCGGATCTGGACCGTTCGATCGAAATCGAACGGTCGAAATGCCGCCGCTCGCTCGCTGAGTGCGGTTGATCGCGTCCATTCAACTTGGATCGGACGGCTACAATAATTTGACCGCGTATCTCGTCTGCGAGCCGTTAGATCGTGATCGGACGGCCATGAATGCGCCACGTGTCCATGTATTTCGTATTTCTTTGCGTATTTCCCCAATTAATTGGTATTCTGCATTCAAAAATGCACAGTAATTAGCACAGATCTCAGAAAAATACAAATAAATATTCGTTGGAATCGTGAGATCGAGACGGTGCTAGGAAAAATATAAAATGTGCAGAATTGCATCGTTAATTGCTGTTTTGTGCTCAATTAGTGTGTTTTCTCTAATAAATAAATGTGTAGAAAATACGTATGAATTAGAGAACAATGTAGCATCACATGAGCACAAAATAGGGCTAAATGGGGGGTTAAATATGCAATATTGAACCCGAATCACACCCCCAACTAGCGATTTGCTAGTCTCTAGCAAAAATAGCGATAAATACAGACGATCAATAAAACAATAAGTTCTTTCAAATTGCTCATGGCATGGCTCAATAATACGCATTCCAACATGGTCTTGACCATTAATATACACATCCATGAACAAAATCAATCACGTGATATTTTCTCTAATTTAGTATGAAAGGATAACATGCAAGCATCGTTTTGCGCAAGCGAAAGTATAACACGTCGTTATAAACTAGTTTTCGTGTTTCCAAGGAATTGGCCTATCAAAATAATCATTCAAAACATGGGTATTGAAGTTGCTTAGTATATTCACCATTTCTTCTCTTTTATTCGTTCCGCGTAACGCGCATCAAGCAACATTCGCAGAAAAAAGTATAACTTGGATCGCTCCATCAAATGAGTGAGGTTCCGGTCAATGGCTCCCAAATCAGACGATAACAGGGCATTAGGCCAAAAAGGACCCCTCGGACTGTACTACTCGAGCCAACCAAGTTATTTATTAGTGACATACATATTCATTCATTTTTTCATCATTTTTCTTTTCATTTCATTTCTTTTTTTTTGTGTAAGCAACTCAACACCCATTTTTTTTCAAACATAAACATTAACGACCATGGCCAAATTCCTCTTCAACTTGAAAACTATTCTTAAAAATCGTGTATACTTAAGCTTTTTCCATCACATTAGCATGCATGAAATCAATTCAAACTATTTCGAGATATTAATCATGGAAATTAAAAAATTTTATGAATAGCATATTAACGGCAATTTCATGAAGGAAAAATAATTAATCAAGCCATAAACAATTTTTAGAACACAATTAATGTATAATCATCCGCATTTGAGGCATATGAACGAGTTTGGTGATTTATTCTTCTAAAAAAAATCCTAAGGTCTCATGCACACCCCCCAACTAAAGATGGACATTGTCCTCAATGTCGGAAGAGGTACGAGTTTATTCAAGCAAGCAACCTAGAAAGCATATAAAAACTACACTACTGGAAAGAACACACCGTGATCAAATGGCGGATCCCGAATCTTTAATTGTGGAGGAAGTTGTTCAATTTGCTCCTTGCGCTCCTCGGCGATTATTCTTCCTCCAAAAACTAATTTGGATCCCAGCAACGTGACTCCCAGCATCTCTATAAGATGTCCACCTATATCCTGCAAGAGATGAGTCACGTCAATCCATTTTAGTTTAAAATTCTTCGAAATAAAATTATTCCAAATGTAGTCATCAAAATAAGTGAAAGAAATTAAAATAAGTTGACGACTACTCCCTGAAAGATTTGCACTACTCTCTGTACGATGCTCGTTCAATGGAGAGAGGGATAAATGATTTTGGGACAAAACTGGAGGAGGGCATGGTTTTGAATCCATGGCCATAATCTCAAAACCCTTGTCCCTAGCTGTCTCCTCCTCTCGTTCATCCAAAATTGCTAGCTCGTCCTCTCTTTTGCACACATTTTCTGCCATGTGGATATTTATATTCGTGTCCTCGCTCGGTATTCCTGCAATAGAAGATGAACTCGTATTAGATTCTTGAAATCGAGTTTCAAAAGCATTACCTTCTTCTAAGCAAGCGGTAATCAAATTAAGATTTTCAATGGAATTTTGAATCTGCCGACTCCGAGCAAGGAAATTCTCCTGGAATTGATGGGATGTGGCCTCCTGTGTCTGAATAGTCTGGTAAGCTTCATCTTTCAAGGATTGCAAAGGTACGTCTACGCTTTGCTCTTCTTGATCGAGGCACGAAGGCTCCGTTGAATCGCTCTCTGAAGTCTCTTCCATGGTTTCTTCGTTTTCTTGCAGAGACTCCATGTATTCCCACGCCACTGTCGGCGTCATGCCTCCCAATAATTCCTGCAGCTGTGGTCGTAGTCCATCTAGAAAGGACACCATAAGCTCTTCATTTGTGTACCCATGCTGCGGATAGCTCGATATTAGGTCTGTGAACCTCCTCCAGGCCTGAAAGAAAGTTTCACAATCAGTTTGATTAAAATTTACAATCTTGAGCTTTTCCATCCTATGTTTGTGTGCATTAGCAAACCGTGCATCATACAGATTGTTCGTGCAATAGAAATTCATATAATCCATTTTAAAAAAATTAAAATAAAATAATAAAAAAAAAGTTTATGTACAGTAAAGTGGAAAGATCTCACCGAAGGTCCTCTAAATGAAATAAACCGTAGTCACAAACCATTCCTCCCCGGCAAAGGCGCCAAAAACTTGGTGGTACCGGAAATGTGCTCTCTCTCAAGTGCAAGAGTCCGTACAAGTAGTAAAACCTGGGAGTCCAGGTGTCGAATCCACGGGAAGAAATCTGTTGCAACCACAGTTCAAATCAAATAGAAAGCCAACGAAAAGAAACTAAACACTTTAATAATGGTGACGGTGATGGTGATGTGAACACGTGAACATAGAAAATCGTGTAAGAAAATATCTATAAAGAGTTTGCACATGGAATGGGTTCGCTAGGGTCAACGATTCGTATTAATTTGGTTGATAGGTATAACGCAATGAATTCTCCTTTTGGGAGCAATTCACCAGAAAATACCCAATATAACTCAATGAATTCTCCTTTTGGGAGCAATTCATCGGAAGATGCCCTTTTGGGGGTTCAAACAAAATATTCAAAAAGATCGTCGCTAAGCTATAATACGATATGAAACTCTCTTTTGGAGAGATCAAAACTACGGTATGAAACTCCCTTTTGGGGAGATCAAAGCTCACCCTTTTGGGGCGATCATCAACTTAATTAACTCTTTTGGAATCTAAAAAAGTCGATTTACGAACAACGATTACAATTTTAGCGACGTTTTAACGATTAAGCATATGGAATTTCAACCAAATAACACGAATAATATCCCCTAACTACTCCATACCATGCACAACAGAGATTTAGCTACAAATCATGCGAGAATAAACAAGTTTCATAGCAAAATACGTTAAGATTATATCAAAATACGGAAGAAAAAGCATCAAATAAGGAGTTTAAGTTAAGAATTCATCACCAAATATCCTTGAAAATACATCAAAACTCTCTGGAAATAAGAAATTAGCCTCTGGAATTTTACAGAATTTTTCAGGGGGAGAATACGGCTCCTAGAGCCTCCAATACGCCCAAAATACGCCCCAATCTGCTTGAATACGCCCAAAAAACCCTAAATACGCTTATATATAAATCATTGCGGGTTTGGGTTGTGCTAACGGGTCTAAACCCGCTCTAAAATCGCACCCGCATCATCTGAGCCGCTCATCTCGAGCGGAGCAATTGTATGCCGTCGATCAAAGGCGGGATTGAACTGGGAGCTGACACGTGGCATGTATTATCGGATCTTCGCTTCGAAAACCCGCTTCATCTCCAGTAACACGATTGCCGCCGTTGGATTAGAGATCAGCGGCCTACAAGCAGCCACGTCGCCAAGCCATTTTCTTCTGCGCTTTGAAATTGCGGGGTTGATAAGAGCCGTTCGATCGGGAACGAACGCAGCCGATCGAGCCACGTAGCCGCATTGATTTGAATTCGTCGGGCGCGTTGCGGAAGCGATAGCGGCCGTTGGAACTGAGTTCGACGCTACGGATAGAGCCACGTCTTCGCAGCGTTCATCTCTCGAGCGATCGGATCTGGACCGTTCGATCGAAATCGAACGGTCGAAATGCCGCCGCTCGCTCGCTGAGTGCGGTTGATCGCGGCCATTCAACTTGGATCGGACGGCTACAATAATTTGACCGCGTATCTCGTCTGCGAGCCGTTAGATCGTGATCGGACGGCCATGAATGCGCCACGTGTCCATGTATTTCGTATTTCTTTGCGTATTTCCCCAATTAATTGGTATTCTGCATTCAAAAATGCAAGTAATTAGCACAGATCTCAGAAAAATACAAATAAATATTCGTTGGAATCGTGAGATCAAGACGGTGCTAGGAAAAATATAAAATGTGCAGAATTGCATCGTTAATTGCTGTTTTATGCTCAATTAGTGTGTTTTCTCTAATAAATAAATGTGTAGAAAATACGTATGAATTAGAGAACAATGTAGCATCACATGAGCACAAAATAGGGCTAAATGGGGGGTTAAATATGCAATATTGAACCCGAATCAACGACCATTAGAGAATAACTACTTTCTCAACGAACGGGTGTCTCATCGGGGAAGAAGATGGTGGTTATTCACATCGGAGAAGATGACCTTTGGTGCATGATCACCATGGCCAAATGGGCTATGGAGGCAATGCATCCTCCCTCCCTATGCGGAGGGGGTTGGCTACGGCCAAATGACAACGAAAACCACCCCGTCGGAGGGGGGAGTGTGTGCGACAACCCCATACAAGGGGGTGGCCGTCCATGGCCATATGGGCCATGGCCGGCCCCGGCCAGGGCCAGGGGCCCTGGCCAGGCCAGCCTCGGCCAGGGCCAAAGGGCCCTGGCCGGAAGCCAGGGCCTGGCCAGGGCCCTGCCGGCCCTGGCAGAGGCCAGGGCCGGCGCCCTGGCCTCAGGCCAGGGCCCTGCCGGCCCTGGCAAAGGCCAGGGCCGGCACCCTGGCGTCTGCCAAGGCCATGGCCGGCCCTGGCAGAGGCCAGGGCCATGCATTGGCCGGCCCTGGCCGGCCTCGGCCAGGGCAGAGGCCCTGGCCGGCCTCGGCCAGGGCAGAGGCCCTGGCCGGCCTCGGCCAGGGCAGAGGCCCTGGCCGACCAGTGAGGGACTTTTGGTCGGCATTGGCCGGCCTCAGCCAGTGCCGAGCCCCGGTTGACCCTGTTTTTTTTGGGGGGGCTTGCATGAATGTGACATGCATGGCTAGCCCATACGGGGCCGACGACAGTCGTCTGCGACAAAATTCTCCTATACAGGGGGAAGCGCCTGGATCCATACGGGAGCCGACGACAATGGCTTGCAGAAAAATCCCCTCAGGGGGGATCCGGCCTTGGCACGGCTACGGCTCAACCCCGGCAATGGCCAGGGATTACCGAATATTTCACTAGTATCATAAGGGTACTAGATTAAAATACACCTTTTGAAAAAATACGTTTTCAAAAAAGCTTTTCCGCTGTGAAGTACTATAAGAGTACTATCGTTTTATAAGTGAGGGGGAAATATTGAAGGATTGTTCTAGATGGTGATTGGAATCGTAGAAGCCTTTCCGATTCTATAACAACATCTTCAATATTTTTCGAAAGTAACTTATCAAATTATAAATATCATTCCAAGTGGGAGTTGAAATTAGAACTATCCAAATGGGATATTCTATTATCATTTCAAGTGGGAATTATATTTTAAGAATTTTTAATGCAATGTTTTTTGATCAAACCTTCGGTTTTGTGTCTTTTGCAGCATTTTAAAAGTAAAATGTCTTTGGCTTCAAAGAATATCGTCGCTGAGTTAAACAGAGGTGAAAAACTCAACGGCGATAATTACAAAATTTGGTCCATCAAGATACAATACGTTCTAGAGGAGCAAGAAGTGCTCGAAACTCTAAAGAACGTAATGATTGAACCTAAGTTGGGCACTACGGCCCAACACAGACGAGACAAGGAAGCTTTTGATGCTTGGTCTCGGAAGAATAAGATAGCTCGCAATACGTTATTGAGCAGTATGGCCGATGACATAATGCGCATCTTCCGAGAGCATGACTTAGCCATGGACATATGGTCCAAGCTTGAAGAGAAGTTTGGTGGCACATCGGTGTCCAAACTTCGTTCTTTAACTATAAGATTTGATTCATACAAGAAACGTCCAGATCATTCCATGGGGAAACATCTGCGACATATGGCGAATTTAATCTCAGAGTTAAAGGATGCAGGTCATGTGCTCACAGATGAGCAACAAATCCAAGCAGTCATACGTTCCCTACCAAATGGGTGGGACCAAATGAAGATGCATCTCACTCACAATGAGAGCATCAAGAACTTCAGCGACATTTCTAAGCACCTCGAGTTAGAGGAAGAGCGGCTTGCGGCCGCCAAACCAAGTGCAGAAGTGCACATGGTTGCTAGTTCCTTACACGGGGGAAAGAAACGGAAAGATCGTTCGAAGTTTACTAATGAACGTAATAAGCAACCTGAGTCTACCAAGAAACCCAAACATAAGGGTGGGCACAAGAAATGACACAAGAAGAAAGACTTGAAGAAGATCAAGTGCTTCAAGTGTAACAAGCTCGGTCACTATGCTCGTTCGTGTACGGGTTGAGGCGACGAGGTAACTTGTAATGCTAGTTACATATGTGTTTCTAGTTCAATATTTCTTGTGGAATCTAACACATTTTGGATAATTGATTCAGGTGCCACCGACCACATAGCAAGGGACAGACGGTCCTTCGTGGAGTATCACCGGATACCCCAAGGAACGAAGTGGATCTATGTAGGAAACAACACACGTGTTGAAGTGAAAGGCGTTGGGACTTGCAAGCTAGTCTTGGACAACAGCCGCACTCTCCTACTTCATGATGTTCTCTTCGCTCCAGATATTCGAAGGAATATAATATCTGTGGTCGTGTTAATGGGTCTTGGTTATAGCTGGTTTTTTCATGATTGTAAAGTGGACTTGTTTTGTAATAATTCATATATTGGTACTGGGTATGTATTCAAAGGATGTATTGTATTAAATACAATGTATGACTCTTCATTTTGTAATGAAAATTTCCTTGTTACAAATTCTTCGACTTATGAGTCTGATATAATTTGTTGGCACGCAAGGCTTGGTCACATTGGACCAACACGAATGGATAGACTTGCCAAACGTGGCCTTCTATCCAATGTTTCAAAGGTCGAAATGTCGACTTGCGAACATTGCCTTGTAGGGAAATCTTGTCGCAAGCCGTTTGGAACCGGCACAAGGGCCGAGGTTCCATTACAGCTCATCCATTCGTACATATGTGGTCCGATGAATGTCAAGACAAGACGCGGGAAGTCCTATTTCATCACTTTTATTGATAACTTCACCCGATTCGGACATATCTATTTGATATCCCATAAAAGTGAAGCATTAACCTGCTTTAAAAACTATATGAGTTTAGTGGAAAATCAATTAGATCGCAAGATTAAGGTCTTGCGAACCAATAAGGGCGGTGAATATCAATCAGCAAGTTTTAAGGAACTTTGTGATGAAAAGGGTATAGTTCATCAGGTAACTATGCCTTATACTCCGCAACAAAATGGTGTTACAGAAAGGAGAAATAGGACTTTAATGGAAATGGTCCGTTCAATGATGGCGCAAGCTAACTTGCCAATCACCTTTTGGGGTGATGCATTATTGACGACCGCTTTCATCTTGAACCGCGTACCCTCGAAATCAGTTAGCTCCACTCCTTATGAGTTGTGGAACCAAAGGTCTCCTGACTTAAACATTTTAAAACCTTGGGGATGTGCATCCTACGCACATATTTCCTCCCATAAGTATGGCAAACTTGGGCCACGGGGAAGGAAATGTATCTTTATACGATACGCAGAAAACTCCAAAGGTTATGTTTTCATTGGTCAGGAAGACAATGGAGGTCTAATTGAATTTGAGTCGAGGGATGTCACTTTCTTGGAAAACGAGTTTCCAAGACAGGTCGAGATAAGTCAGGACTCATCTCTATTTGAGATTAATGATCAAGAAGGATTACCTCATTCGAGTGGGAGAATTCTTGGTGAAGACGAAAATACGTTTCAAACTTCACCAATGGATGATACGAATGACGCAAATCCTATTCCATACGGGAATAATGATCCAAGTGGGAGTATTTCTAACGACATTCCAAGTGGGAGTGATATTAGAATTGATCTAAATTCGAGTCAACAAGGACTTAAAAGAATCTCAAATACGACGTAGTAGTCGTACAAGGTTGGCTCCTCTAAGATTTGAGGATGAATTTCCACAAACCTTTATGACTTTACTACAAGATGATGACGAGCCTGCTACTTTCAAACAGGCCGTATCATGTCATGCAAAAGAAAAATGGATGGAAGCGATGAAGGAAGAGTTGGAATCCATGAAAATTAACCAAGTCTGGGACTTAGTTGACTTACCCAGAGGACGTAGAGCTATTGGGAACAAATGGGTTCTCAAGATCAAGCATAAGGCTGATGGCTCTATAGACAGATATAAAGCTCGCATTGTCGCGAAAGGTTTTACGCAACAGGAAGGGATAGACTACGAAGAGACCTTCTCACCTGTTGTTCGTTTTACCTCGATTCACCTGATTCTGGCTATGGTAGCTTGCTTAGACCTCGAATTGCATCAGATGGATGTAAAGACTGCCTTTCTCAATGGAGAATTGGACGAGGAAATCTATATGGAACAACTGACAGGGTTTGTAAAAGAAGGAAACGAACATAAGGTTTGTAAACTTCGTAAGTCCATATATGGTCTTAAACAATCCTCGAGGCAATGGTATATACGATTTCAAGAAGTTGTCTTATCAAATGGTTTTTCCATGCTTGATGAAGACAACTGCGTATATATCAAGAGGATTAAGAGCAAGTACGTTATTATGTCTCTATATGTAGATGACATTTTAATAGCCAGAAATGACAAGGGCTTTGTGATGGATATCAAGGCTTGGCTTTCATCAGTTTTTGAGATGAAAGACATGGGAGAAGCCGCATATATCCTTGGAGTTAAGATTTCAAGGAATCGTTCGAAGAAACTTCTTTCTCTTTCACAAGAGACTTATATAAAGAAGGTTCTAGAACGTTTTAATATGCAGGACTGCAAGTCCATTGATACTCCTATAAGCAAGTGCGACAATTTATGTCTGAAATCATGTCCAAAGAACCAAAAACAAAAGGGAAATTATGGAAAAGGTTTCATATTCCAGTGCAGTTGGTAGTCTTACGTACGCTATGATGTGTACAAGACCAGACATCTGTTTTGCCGTTGGAATGGTAAGTCGTTACCAATCCAACCCATGGCAAGTACACTGGAAAGCGGTTAAGAGGATAATGCGGTATCTTAAAGGAACTGCAGACTATGCTTTATGCTATCAAAGAGATGCCTTGAGGCTCGAAGGCAACACTGATGTTGATTGGGTGGGTGATCTCGATGAGCGACGATCGACCTCAGGATATGTTTTTCTACTCGGATCTGGTGCAATATCCTGGAGTAGCAAAAAACAATCCTGCATCGCACTTTCAACTATGGAAGCCGAGTTTGTAGCATTTAGCATGGCAGTCCAAGAGGCTGTTTGTAACGGCCGCTTTCCGACTGTTCGTATTTTCTACGTACACGTACTTTTCGTGCACGTATTTTATTTGGCTTTTTCCGAGCTCCGGCATATGCGATGTGATATGCCGTTGTGATCGTTTCGGGGTGTTGAAATTTATCGTAACTTTCGGGAACGTCGTTTCATAGCTCGCTTTCTCGCAAAATGACTTTGAATGATAGGGGCGTTTTAGTCATTTGACTCAAAACGCCGTTCCCAATTTTACGTAAATTTTTGGTAGGCGTTACGCACGATCGGGCTCCGTAGATCTGTGCGCCTCATCTCCACGATCGCCCCGGTATTTTCGGATTATTTTTCCGACGCTCGGATTGAGAGATATCGCTCGGAGAAATCTCGACCGTTGAATTGCCTGATCAAATTCAAATTTCGAATTTGCTATGAGATCTGATCAAACCTCTTGGAATACTCATACGTAACAAGGTGATTGATTCAGCTGTTAGGTGCACCCTCCTTTCATCCTTAGGTCCACCCCCCTAACTCTACCCATCGAGCCACTACCCTATATCCTATAGGTGCATATCAAAATCTAATATTATTAAAACCCTACATCATTTATTCCCCTTCACGTGCAACCAAATGACCTAGGGCAAACACAAAGTTTTTTTCAGCCGCCGCCTTCAAACACTCTAAAAACCCGATACCCCCTCTCTTCCTCTCGCGTCTCTCTCTCCCTCTCACCGACTTCCGACTTCCGATTGCCGCACAACGCCTCGTCGGCGCCGCCTGACACCGGAGGGCCACAGCTGAACCTCACCACGGCCGCCTGAAGCCCGCTCCACCGTTTTCCTCCACACGTTTGTAGCTGTCGCCGACTGCGGCGTTTTCCGACGCCGTAAGGCCATCCAACGATGTCACCCCGCGCTGCTGCAGTTCTCCCGACCGATTGCGCCGCCGAACGCCGCTCGACGTCGCCTCAGACCGCCGCCCAGCCTTGTTGATCGCCGGAGGAGTACACAGGCCGCCGGAAATACTGTCCAGCGGCCTGTTCTGCAGTTGCTAACGGCAGCAACAGCTGCCGTTGTTTCCGGTGACGTGCCGCCATAGGCGCAGCCCCCACGGCCTCCTTCTAGGCCGGACAGCCCTTAGCCGTGATCCGACGACGTCGCACCGACACTTTCGTGCCGTTGCTCGCTGTTTCGGCGTCAGACTCGCCGTTGAAGCTGTTTCGCCTCTACTCGCTGCTCACGCACTCTTCCGCTGCCCGGACAAGTCTCGCTACGCTACCCGTAGCCGAGACGTCGTATACGACGCAGATATTCTACCGTTCAGACGCTACGTCCGCACTACCCCAGACACCGGAGAGGTTAGTTCCCGAAACTCGTAGCGCAACCCAAACCGTAGCCAAAACTGAAAACCTAACTAAAAACGGCAACGTAACTCATTAAATTTAATTTCTGCTCTTTTAAAACAATGTGTAAACGTAGACCGACGAACGGACTTTCTGACTGTGCACATAGGGTAGAATCGTCGGACAGGCTGAACGAATATCTTGACTTGTGACTGTTAGGTTAGCCACGATAATCTAGAAATAAACCCTAAATAGGTTCTTATTGAAATCGCGATCTGACACCGTCGCCGTGGCGATATTTCAGACGGACTTCCGCGGACGAGACGCTTGGACGAGACACTTCGAGAGGACGTCACACTCGCCACCGCAGGCAAGTGTACCCACTTGCGTTTTTGACCGTGCCTTGGTCTTAGATTGCTAGAACTGTTAGACTGTGACTGTATAGAACCGGACGTGAAATGATAGCGTCCGGGACGCCCCTGACGACTCAGACTTGACGACGAAGTCTGAGCCTGACAACAACAACTTTGATGCTGTAGGGCTATCATGTGTGTGCGTGTGTGTGGACACCCTAGAATAACTCTCCCGTACACTGGTCGTGTCTTGTCACTGTTATCCACACTGGTCGTGTCTTGTCACTGTGATACAAAAAGCCTTCGGGCGTTTCGGATGCTCTCCATGCGAGAGTGATCCCCGTGACTGTTACCAAAAAGCCTTCGGGCGTTTCGGATGCTTCCCTCCGTGGAAGTGATCCCCGTGATACAAAAAGCCTTCGGGCGTTTCGGATGCTCTCCATGCGAGAGTGATCCCCGTGACTGTTACCAAAAAGCCTTCGGGCGTTTCGGATGCTTCCCTCAGCGGAAGTGATCCCCGTGATACAAAAAGCCTTCGGGCGTTTCGGATGCTTCCCTCAGCGGAAGTGATCACCGTGATACAAAAAGCCTTCGGGCGTTTCGGATGCTTCCCTCAGCGGAAGTGATCCCCGTGATACAAAAAGCCTGCGGGCGTTTCGGATGCTTCCCTAGCGGAAGTGATCCCTGTTACACAAAAAGCCTTCGGGCGTTTCGGATGCTTCCCTAGCGGAAGTGATCCCTGTACTTCTTGTCCTGAGTTCCTGGGTTGGGGTAGGGTTGAGCGTGCGCACGGTAAGAGGGTCTGATCCCCCTCGAACCGTAAGGCGTGAACCCTTCGTGTCACACTTGTCTTGTCTTGTCCCGTCCTGTTGTCCTGTCTTGTCCCGTCACGTCCCGTCACGTCCCGTCTTGTCTTGACACCTGTAGGTTAGTCCCGTAGTTGGTAGCACACGCTACGACTACTACTTGTCCCGTTTTACTTTCCTGCTGCGTTACCTCCTGTCGTGTTACTCTGTTATAACCACAGCATGTTAATCAACCAGTAAACTGTTGTGTAAAAGAACCTCAGCATGCTAATCAACCAGTAAACCGTTGTTTAAAGTTCGGTGCACTTGCAGTAAAGTCTAACCCTTCTTGTAGACTTTACCTGACGTACAGTTCCTTTTCCTTGGGTGCTGTACGTCAGGTGTTCAGCCAGAGATCGTGGACGAAGTAGACTCGCTGGAGTACGAGGAGCCGAGGACGCTGATCCAGAGTCCGTGCCTGATGAAGACCAGACCTTGAGGTCTTTTACTCGCCACTCCCCGAGGGTACTACTTTTCGGTTTGTCTTAGAACTTGTGTCGCCATGCTTAGGCTTCTTTTAGACTTTGTACCAGTTGGATATTATTTCTTCATGCAAGTGAATGCAAATTTCCTTTTCGTACTTTTGTTGTTTTGAACTATAATAATGCAAGAACCTGAAACTTTTACAATGGTACCTCTACAGACGCTTATTGGGTCCGAGCTTCTGAAGCTCTGGCCTAAGCGGGCCTAGTCACGTTTCGCTTCCGCCCATTTTGGGAAGTGGGGCGTGACAGGTTTTAGTGGTGGCCCATGCAGGTCTTGCAAAAGTTCGGAACAATAAAAGTACCGCATTCATTTGATATCCACGTACAAGTCTGAATTAGTTTCCCCGTCTTAGATAGTAGGAAGACTTAGGTAGACGTCCCAGGTTGATAGTCGGACGCCTTGGTTAAGATTTAGTCGTCCTCGTCCTAGACTATCTTAGCACCCCATTTGATTCTGATCGTATTAGATATCTAGAGTCCTTCTTTTAGTTAGCCGCTCGCCCAGCTCCATCGACTTCGGGCTCAGCAGGACGTAACCTCGATTCTATTAGGAACCTTCTCTTTAGATCCTGAGTATATTCTAGCTCATATGAAGTCTTAGTGCTGAGTTATCCTAAATCTTTAGACGACCCGATGATTACAACCCTTGTCCTCTAGCATCCCTCTGATCCTTGCAAATTTTGTGCTATCGACCATAGAGTCCCATCGTAGCTCTAGCTCTTCACGATTCATATCTTACACGTACTCTTCATGCGATCATTTTTCCTTTCCCTCGATTCTCGTGATCGTTTCCTGACGATTATCATCGATCCTTCGAATCCCTTTCTTGACCAATTCTACCTCCTCTAAAAAAAAATCATTTTCGACTTTCCTTATTAAGTTTTCGCTCTGGCTTGATTTCTTTGAAAACCACTATATTATATATTTAAAATTTATTGTTTTGGATCGAGTTAAAACTTTTAATTGACTTGGAGCTTTCGTAAATGTTTTAAGTCAATATCTCGCATTATTTGCCTTGTTTCCAAAATATATATATATTACTTTTATAAACTACACAATTTATTTCTGCTATCTTGTACTTATTTTCAAAATTTTCCCCTTTCCCAAAACCTGTTTCCTTTAAAAGTATTTTCGAAATTCATTATTAAATTCCCCGCCCAATTTGACTTCTTTGAAAACTTTTAGTAATTATTTAAAATTTCTTACTTTCGGTTGCGTTAAGATTCATTCGCAAAATTTTGAACCCTCTCGGTCGTAAAAGTTTTAAGTTACGGCCTCGTAATTATTTTCGAATCAGTATTCATTGTATTTTAGTTTTAAAACTTTGTTACCATTTCGGGAATTCAATATATCATTTTTCTAACCTACGAAACTTATTTATTTTTAACCCTTCACGTACGTACTTTAGAATATTTTCTAAAATAAAGGGGGATTTTAAATTTCTTTACACATAAACATCTCTATATTCATCGTGCTCATACTTCAAGAACCTTTGTTTAAATTCCTTTTCATTTGCAAAACAACCGCTACCTCATCCTACTTTTACTTCTTCGTCTAACTCTTTTCCTAATCATAATAATCTGCTCATTTTTCCCTACATATTTTTATAATTATAAAAGTATACGATATTATATTTTACCCGTAAATCTCCTTCATCTATCTAGTTATTCTGAGAAATATTTTTTTGTCCCATCCAACCAACTATCTCTTTACTCTGTCTTATTTGAGCTCGTTCTTTCCGATCTTATTTCGTTTCGCTTTTGATCTAGTGTTCTTTTCCTTCTATTATTTGGACATTAGGCCTTGTAGTTATTCATGCTATCTCCAGTTTAGGAGTAGGCCCTTTGGTAGGTGATGTCGTTGTGGTGCGTGAGTATAGGTAGAGTGTGTAGACCTGTATGAGTGTGTCATCTTTAGGATCCTGATGTTTGTCTCCTGTGTCTTGAATGTGTACTCAGTGTTAACCATGGTAAGCTGGAAGTTGTTTGAATGACGGTATTCATACTTATATGAATGGCGTCATCGCAGGCAGATCCTTAGACTTAGTTTTAGTTTTAATGAATGGTTTATCTTGGTTGTATGTGACTGTATCAAAACTTTTTTTTCTTTAAACCAAATATTTAAAGTTTTCAAATTAGCTCACAAGATCGCAAATCAATTAACTTTTTCCCATCCATTACCGCAACACCACACGTTTTTCCAAAAGTTTTAAATAATTTCCTTGGCCTTAAGTCTCTCTTTTCCCTCCTCTTCTTCTCCCTTACAGAAAATTTTCGTGTTTATGGTTGTTATATTAATTGAGGCTAGCTATTATCGTTATAAGACTTTTGTTTGTAGGTAGGCTTGGAGTGAGATGAGTTTTATTATGGCAATGATTAATTGATTTTGGGAACACGAGGATGATGGATTAGAATATCTGTTGGATGAAAAGAATGAACTGTCCAAGACTTATTTATAATACCGATGTGAGACGTGCTCAATGGAGGATTCTGTTTGAATGAGATTAAATGCGAGGAGATGATGACTCATCAGACTTGAGGCTTAGACGGGTGGTAGATAGGAGTAACTGCCGAGAATAGTATGAGTTAGGGTGATCATGAGATTGAGAAGAGCTTATATTAGCATTGAGACTGATTGATGAATTGACGTGAGAAGACTTTGAGGATAACACGGCGTGTGGAGATAAATGGATGATTAGGCAGTCATACTTAATTTTGGTTGGGATTAGTTATAGTGAGTAGGATGAGGGGTAATTCTGACAGATCAAATTATTTGGTGGACGAATTTATGGGGAGATATGACGAGAAAGTATTGAAGACACGACGATTGCTGATTGGTGAAGGTATTATACGACAGATAAAGTTTTTGCCTTGGATTGGTAGTTGACTAAAATCTCATTTTTAGAGATTTATTAATTTTGGGAAGAGATTGAGGAATTTAAAAGATATTATTGAGCGGCGATAATTATTATTCTTTTGTGAGAACTTGGAGTTGGAAATTTGAACAGTAGTGATGGGTCCATGGTTGAGTGTTAGGATATGAGAATAGCCGTGGCTTTATCCGGTGAAAAGATGGATTATAATGGATTATTTGAGGAACGAAGTCGAAATTTTTGGGCTAGAGACCTTTGTGTGGAGGATGGAAGTTATAGGCTTGAGTATTTATGGAATTTATGATTAGACTTAGTGTGAGTGATTCCGAGGGCGGAATCATTTCTAAGGTGGGTAGAATGTAACGGCCGCTTTCCGACCGTTCGTATTTTCTACGTACACGTACTTTTCGTGCACGTATTTTATTTGGCTTTTTCCGAGCTCCGGCATATGCGATGTGATATGCCGTTGTGATCGTTTCGGGGTGTTGAAATTTATCGTAACTTTCGGGAACGTCGTTTCATAGCTCGCTTTCTCGCAAAATGACTTTGAATGATAGGGGCGTTTTAGTCATTTGACTCAAAACGCCGTTCCCAATTTTACGTAAATTTTTGGTAGGCGTTACGCACGATCGGGCTCCGTAGATCTGTGCGCCTCATCTCCACGATCGCCCCGGTATTTTCGGATTATTTTTCCGACGCTCGGATTGAGAGATATCGCTCGGAGAAATCTCGACCGTTGAATTGCCTGATCAAATTCAAATTTCGAATTTGCTATGAGATCTGATCAAACCTCTTGGAATACTCATACGTAACAAGGTGATTGATTCAGCTGTTAGGTGCACCCTCCTTTCATCCTTAGGTCCACCCCCCTAACTCTACCCATCGAGCCACTACCCTATATCCTATAGGTGCATATCAAAATCTAATATTATTAAAACCCTACATCATTTATTCCCCTTCACGTGCAACCAAATGACCTAGGGTAAACACAAAGTTTTTTTCAGCCGCCGCCTTCAAACACTCTAAAAACCCGATACCCCCTCTCTTCCTCTCGCGTCTCTCTCTCCCTCTCACCGACGTCCGACTTCCGATTGCCGCACAACGCCTCGCCGGTGCCGGCTGACACCGGAGGGCCACAGCTGAACCTCACCACGGCCGCCTGAAGCCCGCTCCACCGTTTTCCTCCACACGTTTGTAGCTGTCGCCGACTGCGGCGTTTTCCGACGCCGTAAGGCCATCCAACGATGTCACCCCGCGCTGCTGCAGTTCTCCCGACCGATTGCGCCGCCGAACGCCGCTCGACGTCGCCTCAGACCGCCGCCCAGCCTTGTTGATCGCCGGAGTACACAGGCCGCCGGAAATACTGTCCAGCGGCCTGTTCTGCAGTTGCTAACGGCAGCAACAGCTGCCGTTGTTTCCGGTGACGTGCCGCCATAGGCGCAGCCCCCACGGCCTCCTTCTAGGCCGGACAGCCCTTAGCCGTGATCCGACGACGTCGCACCGACACTTTCGTGCCGTTGCTCGCTGTTTCGGCGTCAGACTCGCCGTTGACGCTGTTTCGCCTCTACTCGCTGCTCACGCACTCTTCCGCTGCCCGGACAAGTCTCGCTACGCTACCCGTAGCCGAGACGTCGTATACGACGCAGATATTCTACCGTTCAGACGCTACGTCCGCACTACCCCAGACACCGGAGAGGTTAGTTCCCGAAACTCGTAGCGCAACCCAAACCGTAGCCAAAACTGAAAACCTAACTAAAAACGGCAACGTAACTCATTAAATTTAATTTCTGCTCTTTTAAAACAATGTGTAAACGTAGACCGACGAACGGACTTTCTGACTGTGCACATAGGGTAGAATCGTCGGACAGGCTGAACGAATATCTTGACTTGTGACTGTTAGGTTAGCCACGATAATCTAGAAATAAACCCTAAATAGGTTCTTATTGAAATCGCGATCTGACACCGTCGCCGTGGCGATATTTCAGACGGACTTCCGCGGACGAGACGCTTGGACGAGACACTTCGAGAGGACGTCACACTCGCCACCGCAGGCAAGTGTACCCACTTGCGTTTTTGACCGTGCCTTGGTCTTAGATTGCTAGAACTGTTAGACTGTGACTGTATAGAACCGGACGTGAAATGATAGCGTCCGGGACGCCCCTGACGACTCAGACTTGACGACGAAGTCTGAGCCTGACAACAACAACTTTGATGCTGTAGGGCTATCATGTGTGTGCGTGTGTGTGGACACCCTAGAATAACTCTCCCGTACACTGGTCGTGTCTTGTCACTGTTATCCACACTGGTCGTGTCTTGTCACTGTGATACAAAAAGCCTTCGGGCGTTTCGGATGCTCTCCATGCGAGAGTGATCCCCGTGACTGTTACCAAAAAGCCTTCGGGCGTTTCGGATGCTTCCCTCCGCGGAAGTGATCCCCGTGATACAAAAAGCCTTCGGGCGTTTCGGATGCTCTCCATGCGAGAGTGATCCCCGTGACTGTTACCAAAAAGCCTTCGGGCGTTTCGGATGCTTCCCTCAGCGGAAGTGATCCCCGTGATACAAAAAGCCTTCGGGCGTTTCGGATGCTTCCCTCAGCGGAAGTGATCCCCGTGATACAAAAAGCCTTCGGGCGTTTCGGATGCTTCCCTCAGCGGAAGTGATCCCCGTGATACAAAAAGCCTGCGGGCGTTTCGGATGCTTCCCTAGCGGAAGTGATCCCTGTTACACAAAAAGCCTTCGGGCGTTTCGGATGCTTCCCTAGCGGAAGTGATCCCTGTACTTCTTGTCCTGAGTTCCTGGGTTGGGGTAGGGTTGAGCGTGCGCACGGTAAGAGGGTCTGATCCCCCTCGAATCGTAAGGCGTGAACCCTTCGTGTCACACTTGTCTTGTCTTGTCCCGTCCTGTTGTCCTGTCTTGTCCCGTCACGTCACGTCACGTCCCGTCTTGTCTTGACACCTGTAGGTTAGTCCCGTAGTTGGTAGCACACGCTACGACTACTACTTGTCCCGTTTTACTTTCCTGCTGCGTTACCTCCTGTCGTGTTACTCTGTTATAACCACAGCATGTTAATCAACCAGTAAACTGTTGTGTAAAAGAACCTCAGCATGCTAATCAACCAGTAAACCGTTGTTTAAAGTTCGGTGCACTTGCAGTAAAGTCTAACCCTTCTTGTAGACTTTACCTGACGTACAGTTCCTTTTCCTTGGGTGCTGTACGTCAGGTGTTCAGCCAGAGATCGTGGACGAAGCAGACTCGCTGGAGTACGAGGAGCCGAGGACGCTGATCCAGAGTCCGTGCCTGATGAAGACCAGACCTTGAGGTCTTTTAGTCGCCACTCCCCGAGGGTACTACTTTTCGGTTTGTCTTAGAACTTGTGTCGCCATGCTTAGGCTTCTTTTAGACTTTGTACCAGTTGGATATTATTTCTTCATGCAAGTGAATGCAAATTTCCTTTTCGTACTTTTGTTGTTTCGAACTATAATAATGCAAGAACCTGAAACTTTTACAATGGTACCTCTACAGACGCTTATTGGGTCCGAGCTTCTGAAGCTCTGGCCTAAGCGGGC
>CM061138.1:47620572-47645168 GCA_030789695.1 Scilla litardierei | reverse complement strand
GCCACAACATGCACGTGCTGATGCAACACACAACCGAGACCCTTGCCAGAAGCATCGCAAAAGGTCTCAAATCCACCGCTGCGATCAGGCACAACAAGAATAGGGGCAGTCGTCAACCTCTCCCTCAGAACACCAAAAGCATTCTCACAATCACCCGACCAAACGAAAGGAACATCCTTCCGCGTCAACCTGGTCATCGGCTCCGTAATATGAGAAAAGTCCTTAATGAAACGCCGATAATAACCAGCAAGTCCAAGGAAACTCCGAATCTCAGACGCAGACGACGGAACAGGCCACTCTCTGATGGCCCTAATCTTCTCGAGATCCACTGAAATACCATCCCCAGTCACCACATGCCCGAGAAAAGCAACTCTGTCCAGCCAAAACTCGCACTTTGAAAACTTAGCATACAAACGATGCTTCCTCAAAATCTCCAACACCATCCTTAAGTGCGAGGCATGCTCTTCCTCCGACTTCGAATAGATCAGAATGTCGTCAATAAAGATAACGACAAACTTATCCAAAAAGTCGTAGAAAATCAGGTTCATCAGATTCATGAAAACTGCAGGTGCGTTAGTTACGCCGAAAGGCATAACCACAAACTCATAGTGTCCATACTTTGTCCTGAACGCTGTCTTCGGAACATCATCCTTCTTCACCTTCAACTGATGGTAACCACTCCTCAAATCCAATTTAGAAAACACCCTCGAACCTCCAAGCTGATCAAAAATATCATCGATGCGAGGCAACGGGTATTTATTCTTAATGGTCGCCGCATTCAACTCCCGATAGTCCACGCACATGCGACGCGAACCATCCTTCTTCTTCACCAGCAGCACCGGTGCTCCCCACGGAGACACACTAGGATTGATATAACCCTTCTGCAAAAGCTCATCCAGCTGCTTCCACAATTCCTCCAATTCGGCGGGTGCCATACGATACGACGCCTTCGAAATGGGCTGTGCACCTGGAATCAGATCAATAGAAAACTCCAAAGCTTGATCAGGTGGCAAACCAGACATCTCCTCGGGGAAGACGTCATCAAAATCACGCACCACAGGTGGCCACTCCAACTCCATCTGCATAGCCACAACCTCCACTGGTCTGGCCCGAAATCTGACAGGACCAAGCGAACTGCTACCACGGCTGAACTCAAATACTGGATGTCCGGGAATCTCAAACACCACCTTCTTCCTCCGACAGTCGATCGTAGCATAGAAGCTCGCAAGCCAGTCCATCCCAAGGACTGCATCATAGTTGATGATGTCGTGGACAATGAAATCAGCGTAAAGCTCATGTCCACAGACCACCAACGAGCAAGAATTGCAACCACGATGCACCGAGACCACGCCATTCCCTGTAACGATATTCCAACTCTTGGGAAGAGGGGACGTCGACAAGGAATGCTTCTCCACGAAGCTCCGAGAAATAATGCACATCGATGCACCAGAGTCAAAGAGGACTCGTGCAGGAAATGTGCACACCAAAACACACCTAACAAGCAATTAACAATCAAACCCTAGTCTAGCAAACAATCATGTTCAAGCAAACAACACAATCTAACAATCAAAACCAGCTAGGAAAATAGCAGCTAGATTGAGGATTACCTGCGATAACCTCATCCACAGTCTCGCTCTCCACAGCGGTCATCAGAAAAGCCTGCCTCCTTGGCGGAATAGCCTGCTGAAAAGCCCGCCTCTGTGGAACAAGAGCTGCTCCACGTCCAGCAGGAACAGACGCTCGCTGCTGCAACGGCTGTGCTGCAACAGGTGCCCTCCGCAGCTGATTCGCATGCCGACAATCCTTCGTGACATGGGAAGCATCACCACAAACCAAACACTGGCCCAGAAACTTCCTACACTGATCCTTGATGTGGCCAGGCTTACCGCAGAAATGGCAAGTCTTCTGAACAGGCCCTCCTGGCCTCTTGAACTGAGCTGGCTGATTAGGCTTGAAACCAGGCCTAACCATCGCTCTGGCCTGCTCCATAGGCCTCTTCCCAGCACCGGAAACATGTCCTCTCCTCTGACTCAGGTTCAGCTCATGCCTCCTCGCAGCGACCAGAACCTTCTGATAAGAGTCCAGATCAGAGGAAGACAAAAAACTCTGGAGCTCCAAAGCAAGTCCCTGCAGGAACCTCTGAGCCCTCTCATCATCATCCTGCACCATCTTGTAGGATCCTGCCAAAACAGAGTTAGGATCGATAAATGAAGTTGAGACTTACGCTTGCGTACGCAGCACGGTAGTCTACGAACTTTGCCTTCGGATTCGCCACGACGGATCGAGTCTACTCACGAATGGAGTAAGGCTACTAAATCCACAATCTAAATCTCTACTTTAGATTAAGAACTTGGATAGAGGAAGAGAAAGGATTTCTGCAGAGCTTCGCTAGAATGAAGTTGCATGCATGAATTCCATGCAAAAGGTGTAAGAAATGGCTTACCCTTGGGTCTTATTTATAGCCCCCAAGGTAGTTATTTTAGGGTAAGTTGTTCCTTTGGAACAACTTAATTAAGGTGTACCATGATACATGGCACATTATAAGCTTAAGTTGTACCATATGCATGGTACAACATAAGCTTAAGATATTCCCCCTTTATTAGCCATATGTCGCATGCACTTATGCATATATAATGCGACTTTCCCACTCATCCAGAGATCCTTTCCGCAAGGGAACTGATTCCCTTTGCACACGACTTCGTGTGCGTGACGTTCGAGGTCCGTATTCCCTCGTACATCCCCCACAAGGGTGTACAAACGTCTTCCATATCCAACATCTCCCACTCACACTTGAGGGGATTGTAAGAGAACGTCTTTCCCTTATTTCTTTCATCTATCATACCGAGAAATAGACCGTGCGACCGTCATGCGCGTAGAGTCTGTTGTTGTGCACTTGTTAGAGATACACAACGACCTCGAAGGTGCAAAGTTGAGTAGTTCAACGCATGCTTTACCCTAGATTATTTCTTCACATTTCTTATACTTTATATTCAACAATTGAATCCCATCTGGATTACAATTGGCTGGCCAGCTTTGAATCATTAAAGTCCAAATGCGAATATGAAATCAATCTTCCTATTCTTGCGAACCTTCTGATCTTGACTAGACTCGCTTTTCTAACGTGCCCCGCCGAGCCGAATTATCATAGCCCATAAGTAACACGCTAAGATAGCGATCATCTCATCAAATCTAAAGGAACCAATTGGAGTCCTTGAGGGTAAGAGTTAAGGCCCATATGGCCTTTGAGTCTCACATAATAGCAAACACTATTGCTACTAACTCAGTGGTCGAAATGCATACGTGGTATGAACACGTATTACAACATCACTCCTTTCCCAGTGAGAGTATGTCTTAATGATGTTGTACGGATGAAAAGATCAGACACCACAGTGCCTATCTTTTTGAGTCCCTTTACTACTCGTGAAATATTCACGGACTCTCATCCTGCATAAGACAGATAGGATTTAAAAAATCCTACGAGATCTCTTTCAAATATCCTTGTGATACAGATCTCAGATCTTTTGTAAGCATCCATATGATGCAGATCTTTCATTCGACTATCTCGTTTAAGTCATGACTCTAAATCATTCGTCTAATGATTTTGACTTTAAACTAGTCTCATCTCTATCTTATCCATCTGATAAGATAAGGCGGTTGCTCATGTGAGAGAGCCAACCTTTATCTGTCCGACATACACACAATTCAGCTGAGATTTCAAAAATGTACACAAACATTTCTTTAAGAAATTCATATGCAATGTTTGAAAAAGAACTTATTCTTTTATTAAATTTGATCTTTCTTAGACATGGGAATATATATTGGTACAACTCAGCTCGTACGCAATCCTTGGGATGATAAGTGTTTATAAAACACATTTCTGGGGATTGCTTTCGTAAGCTGATCCTCTATCATCTCATGCGTAGATATGTACCTTATGTCTACCTTCTTGGTTTTATCATAGTCTTTTGCAAATCTGCAGTTCCTTTAAGATACTGCATTATCCTCTTAACCGCTTTCCAGTGTTCTTGCCCTGGGTTGGATTGGTAACAGCTTACCATTTCCAACGGTAAAACAGATGTCCGGTCTCGTACACACCATAGCGTACATAAGACTATCAACTGCACTGGAATATGGAACTTTTTCCATAATTTCCTTTTCCTTTTGGTTCTTTGGACACAATTCCAGATATAAATTATCGCATATGCTTATATGAATATCAATGGACTTGCAGTCCTACATATTATATCGTTCTAGAACCTTCTTTATATAAGTCTCCTGTGAAAGAGAAAGAAGTTTCTTCGAACGATTCCTTGAAATCTTAATTCCAAGGATATATGCGGCTTTTCCTATGCCTTTCATCTCAAATACTGATGAAAGCCAAGCCTTGATACTCATCATAAAGCCCTTGTCATTTCCGGCTATTAAAATGTCATCTACATATAGAGACATAATAACATGCTTGCTTTTAATCCTCTTGATATATACTTAGTTATCTTCATCAAGCATGGAAAAACCATTTGATAAGACAACTTCTTGAAATCATATATACCATTGCCTCGAGGATTATTTAAGACCTTATATGGACCTACGAAGTTTACAAACCTTATGTTCGTTTCCTTCTTTTACAAACCCTGTTGGTTGTTCCATATAGATCTCCTCGTCCAATTCTCCATTGAGAAAGGCAGTCTTTACATCCATCTGATGTAATTCGAGGTATAAGCAAACTACCATTGCCAGAATCAGGCGAATCGAGGTAAAACGCATAACAGGTGAGAATGTCTCTTTGTAGTCTATCCCTTCCTGTTGCGTAAAACCTTTCGCGACAAGACGAGCTTTATATCTATCTATAGAGCCATCAGCCTTATGCTTGATCTTGAGAACCCATTTGTTCCCAATTGCTCTATGTCCTCTGGGTAAGTTAACTAAGTCCCAGACCTGGTTAACTTTCATGGATTTCAATTCCTCCTTTATCGCTTCTATCCATTTGTCTTTTGCAGGGCATGATACGGCCTGTTTGAAAGTAGCAGGCTCGTCATCATCTTGTAGTAAAGTCATAAAGGTTTGCGGAAATTCATCCTCAAATCTTAGAGGAGCCAACCTTGTACGACTACTACATCGTATTTGAGATTCTTCAAGTCCTTGTTGACTCGAATTTAGATCAATTCTAATATCACTCCCACTTGGAATGTCGTTAGAATTGCTCCCACTTGGATCATTATTCCCGTATGGAATAGGATAATCGTCATTCGTATAATCCATTGGTGAAGATTGAAACGTATTTTCGTTTTCACCAAGAATTCTCCCACTCGAATGAGGTAATCCTTCTTGATCATAAATCTCAAATAGAGATAAGTTCTGACTTATCTCGCCCTGTCTTGGAAACTCGTTTTTCCAAGAAAGTGACATCCCTCGACTCAAACTCAATTAGCCCACCATTGTCTTCCTGACTAACATAAAACATAACCTTTGGAGTTTTCTGCGTATCGTATAAAGATACATTTCCTTCCCTTTGGCCCAAGTTTGCCATACCTATGGGAGGAAATATGTGCGTAGGATGCACAACCCCAAGGTTTCAAAATGTTTAAGTGAGGAGACCTTTGGTTCCACAACTCACAAGGAGTGGAGCTAACTGATTTCGAGGGTACGCGGTTCAAAAAATGAAAGCGGCCGTCAATAATGCATCACCCCAAAAGGTGATTGGCAAGTTAGCTTGCGCCATCATTGAATGGACCATTTTTCATTAAAGTCCTATACCTCCTTTCTGCAACACCAATTTGTTGAGGAGTATAAGGCATAGTTACCTGATGTACTATGCATTTTTCATCATAAAGTTCTTTTAAACTTGTTGATTGATATTCACCGCCCATATCGGTTCGCATGACCTTAATCTTGCGATCTAATTGATTCTCCACTAAACTCATATAGTTTTTAAAGCAGGTTTAGTGCTTTCACTTTTGTGGGATATCAAATAGATATGACCGAATTGGGTGAAATCATCAATAAAAGTGATGAAAAATAGGACTTCCCGCGTCTTGTCTTGACATTCATCGGACCACATATGTCCGAATGGATAAGCTGTAATGGAACCTCGGCCCTTGTGCCGGTTCCAAACGGCTTGCGACAAGATTTCCTCACAAGGCAATGTTCGCAGGTCGACATTTCAACCTTTGAAACATTGGATAGAAGGCCACGTTTGGCAAGTCTATCTATACGCATTGGTCCAATATGACCAAGCCTTGCGTGCCAACAAATTATATTAGACTCATTAGTCAAAGAATTTGTCACAAGGAAATTTTCATTACATGAGGAAATACATTGTACTTATTACAATAAATCCTTTGAAATACAAACCCAGTACCAATAAAGGAATTATTACAAAATAGGTCCATATTACAATCATGAAGGAACCAACTATAACCAAGACCCATTAAATTGACCACAATATTAATATTCCTTTGAATATATGGAATGAAGAGAACATCATAAAGTAGGAGAGTGAGGCCGTTGTCCAAGTCTAGCTTGCAATTCCCAACGCCTTTCTCTACAACACGTGTGTTGTTTCCTACATTGATCCACTTCATTCCTTGGGGTATCCGGTGATACTCCACGAAGGACCGTCTGTCCTTTCCTATGTGGTCGGTGGCACCTCGTCACTTCCACTCGTACACGAACGAGCATAGTGACCAAGTTTGTTGCACTTGAAGCACTTGATCCTTTTCAAGTCTTTCTTCTTGTGCCATTTCTTGTGCCCACCCTTATGTTTAGGTTCCTTGGTAGACTCAGGTTGCTTATTACGTTCATTAGAAGACTTCGAACGATCTTTACGTTTCTTTCCCCCGTGTGAGGAACTAGCAACCATGTGTACTTCTGCACTTGGCTTGGCAGCCGCAAGCCGCTCTTCCTCTAATTCGAGGTGCTTGGAAACATCGCTGAAGGTCTTGATGCTCTCATTGTGAGTGAGATGCATCTTCATTTGATCCCACCCATTTGGTAGGGAACGTATGACTGCTTGGATTTGTTGCTCATCAGTGAGTACATGACCTGCGTCCTTTAACTCCGAGATAAGATTCGACATATGTCGCAGATGTTTCCCCATGGAATGATCTGGACGTTTCTTATATGTATCGAACCTTATAGTTAAGGCGCGAAGTTTGGACACCGATGTGCCACCGAACTTCTCCTCTAGCTTGGACCATATGTCCATGGCTAGGTCATGTTCTCGGAAGATGCGCATTATGTCATCAGCCATACTGCTTAATAACGTAATGCGCGCTATCTTATTCTTCCGAGACCAAGCATCAAAAGCTTCCTTGTCTCGTCTGTGTTGGGCCGTAGTGCCCAACTCGGGTTCAATCATTACGTTCTTTAGAGTTTCGAGCACTTCTTGCTCCTCTAAAACGTATTGTATCTTAATGGACCAAAGTTTGTAATTATCGCCGTTGAGTTTTTCACCTTTGTTTAACTCAGCGACGATATTCTTTGAAGCGGAAGACATTTTACTTTTAAAATGCTGCAAAAGACACAAAACCGAAGGTTCGATCAAAACATTGCATAAAAATTCTTAAAATATAACTCCCACTTGAAATGATAATAGAGTATCTCATTTGGATAGTTCTAAAAATTCAAATCCCACTTGGAATTATATTATATTTGATAAGTTACTTTCGAAAAATATTGAAGATGTTGTTCTAGAACCGAAAAGGTCGCTATGATTCCAATCACCATCTAGAACAACCTTCAATATTCCCCCATCACTTATCAAACAATAGTACTCTTATAGTACTAGCAGCGGAAAACGAGTTTGAAAACGTATTTTTCAGATATAATTCCCACTTGAAATGATAATAGAATATCCCATATGGATAGTTCTAAAATCAACTCCCACTTGGAATGATATTCATAATTTGATAAGTTACTTTCGAAAAATATTGAAGATGTTACTCTAGAGTCGGAAAGGTCACTATGTTTCCAATCACCATCTAGAGTAACTTTCAATATTTCTCCCTCACTTTATCAAATGCTAGTACTCTTATAGTACTTTGCAGTGGAAAAGCGTTTTTGAAAAACGTATTTTTCAAAAATTTAAAATACATTGGCTAATCTCCGTAGAGTAGAGCACAATGTCATAAGTACATTGGCTAATCTCCGTAGAGTAGAGCACAATGACATGGCTAATCTCGCATGAAGTAGAGCACTATGGCTAGTCTTCAAGGATTAGAGCCCAAAAAAAAACTTCATTAAAAACGTTAGTCCCGTATGAACTAGTTGGCACTGTGGTTAGCCCCGTATGGACTAATCGACACATTCGAGTTTGACCAATGCCTTTTGTTACCCCGTATGGGTCATTTGGCAAGTTTGCAATCGACCCAGACCTTTTGTCGGATTGGTCGACCAAAAACACCAAATTGGTCGACCAATTTTTTTTGTCTTGCAACTTCTTCCCGGCCAGGGCCTCTGCCCTGGCCGAGGCTTGGCCAAGGGCCGGCCAGGGCCTCTGCCCTGGCCGGCCAGGGCCCTTGGCCCCCTCGGCCAGGGCCTCTGCCCTGGCCGAGGCCGGCCAAGGCCGGCCAGGCCCTGGCCGAGGCCAGGGCATTGGCCCTGGCCTCTGCCAGGGCAGGCCAGCCGGCCCTGGCCCCTGCCAGGGCCGGCCAGGCCCTGGCCGTGGCCAGGGCGCCGGCCCTGGCCTCTGCCAGGGCCGCCTGGCCCTGGCCGTGGCCAGGGCGCCGGACCTGGTCACTGCCAGGGCCGGCCTAGCCGGCCAGGCCGGCAGGCCTTGGCCAAGGCCGGCCATTGCCGGCCTGGCCTTGGCCGGCCACTGCCGGCATGGCCATGGCCGGCCATAGCTTGGCCATGGCCGGTCATGGCCAAGGCCATTTGGCATTGGCCGGCCATGGCCCCTTTGGCCATGGCCGGCCACCCCCTTTGAATGGGGTTGCCGCACACATTCCTCCCCCTTGATGGGGTGGTCGCCGGTGGTTATTGGCCGTAGCCAACCCCCTCCGCAAGTGGAGGGGGGTGCATAGCCTTCATAGCCCATTTGGCCATGGTGCACATGCACCAATTTCCTCTTACCCGATGGAAATAACTACCATCATCTTCCTCGATGAAGCACCCGTTCGTCGATGAAGTACCCGTTCGTCGAGAAATTAGTTATTTCCTAATGGCCGTGTGCCAAAAATGAAAAATAACATACTATGTGAACGGTCGGTTCTTCTCGTCACGGAGAGTTCCTACCATATTCGTAATGATAGGAGACCCTAACGTGAAAAGAACAACCGCTGCGTTCTCTCCGTCACGAAGCGTTCCTACTATATCCGTAATAGTAGGAGACCCATTCGTGAAAAAGACAACGACTCGTTCATAGTTTCGACGGGGCGGTGGTTTGACCGGAGCGAACCCGTATGGCTCTGATACCAATGTAGGATCCTGCCAAAACAGAGTTAGGATCGATAAATGAAGTTGAGACTTACGCTTGCGTACGCAGCACGGTAGTCTACGAACTTCGCCTTCAGATTCGCCACGACGGATCGAGTCTACTCACGAACGGAGTAAGGCTACTAAATCCACAATCTAAATCTCTACTTTAGATTAAGAACTTGGATAGAGGAAGAGAAAGGATTTCTGCAGAGCTTCGCTAGAATGAAGTTGCATGCATGAATTCCATGCAAAAGGTGTAAGAAATGGCTTACCCTTGGGTCTTATTTATAGCCCCCAAGGTAGTTATTTTAGGGTAAGTTGTTCCTTTGGAACAACTTAATTAAGGTGTACCATGATACATGACACATTATAAGCTTAAGTTGTACCATATGCATGGTACAACATAAGCTTAAGATATTCCCCCTTTATTAGCCATATGTCGCATGCACTTATGCATATATAATGCGACTTTCCCACTCATCCAGAGATCCTTTCCGCAAGGGAACTGATTCCCTTTGCACACGACTTCGTGTGCGCGACGTTCGAGGTCCGTATTCCCTCGTACATCCCCCACAAGGGTGTACAAACGTCTTCCATATCCAACACATCTTCGGTGCGAACCGACTCAGCCTAGTGAACTCTTGGTGGTACAGGTCCACCGTCAAGCTCCCTTGCTTCAGATCAATAAAGCGCTGCAGCATCTCCTTCCTAGCAGCCTTCAGAAAGAACTCCTCATCAAACCTGGACTTAAAGGTAGTCCAAGCTATCGGCTCCACCAACATCTTCTCTTCCGCATCCCACCAGTTCCGAGCATTATCCTTAAGTTGCCTCTTCGCCAAATCGACCCATCCAGCCGGGGTGATCTTGGCCATCTTCAAGTTATCCTCAATGTTCCGAATCCACTCATCGGCAGCCAGAGGACCTTCAGACCCATCAAAATATGCGGGACCCAGCTCCCAAAATTGCTTCGCTCCCGGCTCGGAGCGAGGGACATCCGAAAGAGCCCGGGCAGCTTGAGCAAGTGGAGCATTCTGGACTTGCAGGAGCACGCCCTGCTGCACTTGCATCATCTGAAGCATCATTCGCATCATCTCACCGTTGGTGGGTTCCCGCTCAGGCTCCTCATCATGAGGGAGCGCACCACTACCCCCACCACGGGTGAATCGCCTTCCTGCCATCTAATGACACAGAAAACGAATCAGATTAGACTCATAGCTTATGACTCGGACGTCGAACTTAGTTTATTGGACGTTCAAATATTATTATCGTTATTCCGATAATCGCAGTTACAGAAGAGGACCTGCATGGGCCACCAACAAAACCTGTCACGCCCCGCTTCCCTAAAATGGAGGCGAGACATGAAAAGGTCCGCACGAGAGTGGAGCTATGAAGCCCCAAACCCGATAAGCGTCAATAAAACATAAGCATGTCCCTGTAACCACAAACGGAACAACAATAATAACACAAGGAGAGACAGAAATAAAATTCTCATATCTCATAAATTGTCCAACATGAAAATTAAGTTCAACATCCAGAAAAGCCACCAGGGTAAAAGAAAGAGTCTAAAGGCCCAGAACAAGGCCAACAAAAGTAACAACATAACAAAGTATAGGTGCTACGCACCGACAACAAAACAGCAGTGTAAACAAAAGGGAAAAGCTCAACGAAGACACTAGGACTGGTCCCCAGTGTCCACGTACTCCCCGTCAAACACAAGCTCAGGCTCGGCGTCAGCAAACACCTCGTCCTCAACAAGGTACTCAGGCTCAGGATCTAACATGTGTCACCCAAAAGAGTAAAGGGGGCACATGTCAGCAAGTCTAAAAGACTTGGGCAAGGAAACTGTAAGTAAGGCAACTAGCAACCTAGCAGTTATAGTATGCATGACATGGCAGTTATAACATGAGTGCACAAACAAGACATGGCGAGACAATAAGTACAGGAGAACAATTATCGGGACAAGACAAGAGTAGCCAAGCTACTAACAATCTCAATCATTTCACTAGTCACGTTTCAAGTTGTTTGTAGATGTTTACGCCTTACAGCTGAATGGTTTGGCATTCACGCTGATTGGCCGCTTAACACTACCCCAAAACCCAGAGTTTACGCCTTACCACTACAGTTGCTGATCTGGCAGACTCCCAGTCGATTGGCCGCTTAACTCTTACCCCCAATACCCACATGTAAACGAGCCAGGGTCCCCGCACACGAGCTCAGTAAATGAGCCAGGGTTGCCCCGCACAGGAGCTCGCATTCTAGTTCACGATTCATAATCAATTGGCGTAGGGGTGCACCTAGCCGGAAACAAGCAATTCGGGCATTGGCTATCAACCAACACATGGCCCGCTTCTGGAACACGAGCCAGGAACACAAGCATTGTAGCGAAGCTACGCAATCACGGAAACACTTAAAGAATGCAATGACATGATAATTAATTTGCGTACCGTTAATGGAAATTAAACATGACATGGTAATTGTGCAACATGATAAATGTCGGATCTAGCTTCGTTGTCAAGCTAGTTCCTCAACTTGCGCCTAGGCGAGTATCATTTCGTCGCCTAGTCTCTTTTACGCCTACAACAAGCAAATGGCCTAAAACATGGCCTAAACCCGAAGTGGCAAGTTTCACTTGCCTAGCACTGAGGATGACGATCAACGAGGGTTCGTCCCACGGACGCTAATTTACGGGGAAGTCGCTGTTATGGAGAAACAACCATCAAAACAACATTTATTCATTAGGGTTTCACAAAAACATAACGGGTTATGAAAACATCAAGAGATCGATTATTACCGTATAGGAAACGGAAGAATGATGCCGAGCAACCACGGCGACAGAAGAAACACTCCGGGGAACCTAGGGTTCAGATCTGGAAATGATTGGAGAAGTTTGGAGAAATAGGGTTTTGGGGGATTTTGGGGAAGATGAAAGGTAGAATGGGTTAAAGGAGAGTTTGGATTATGGAGGATGAGCTTGGGATGAAGGAATAAGGGTTTGGGGAAGAAGGGGGCTCAATGGGGGAGAAATTAGGGTTTTAGGTCGTGAGGAAGAAGAAGAAAACGTTTGGAGGGGTATTTATAGAGTTTGGTGGCTGCTAGGGCAAAATTAGGGTTTCCTGCACTGCTTAGTCGGTCAAAGAACAACTGTTGACCGACTAGTTTGAGAACTAGTCGGTCGGTTGACCAACGCAGACCGACTAAGCGTAAACAGTAGCTCCAGTCGAAAACCTGAACTAAGAGTTAGTCGGTCGAAGAACAACTACTGACCGACTAGTTTGACATCTAGTCGGTCGATGAACGTTCTTAGACCGACTAAGAGTAAACAGTAACTTGACTGTACAGAAGAACTAAGAATTAGTCGGTCTGAGTACAAAACTTAACCGACTAGTTTAACAACTAGTCGGTCGGAAGATGAACTTAGACCGACTAAGAATGAACAGTACTGATACCAAAAATTAGTAATTGAGTTAGTCGGTTAAAGAAGCATTGCTGACCGACTAGTTTGCAACCTAGTCGGTCAACCAACGTTCTTAGACCGACTAACGACAAACAGTAACTCCTGAGAAATTTAGAAAGCCAACTAGTCGGTTCAAGAAGGCTTGCCGACCGACTAAATCGTCATCTAGTCGGTCGGTTCCACTTCTTACACCGGCTAACGTGCACCAAAAGTTCCGATATGGAGCGCGAAGCTCCGAGATCGATTCCTAAGACTCCTAGGCTTGATCTAACAATAAGATATGACCGATATGAAGCCCGTCACGAATGACTTACTCCGAAATCGACGATCCCAAGGAAGAAACGAGAAAACACGACGAAACGATCGAAAATGAAAGTTACGGAGACGAAAACCAAATATAAGGAGAAAATCCACCAAAACATATAATATAATATAATAAATCCAGATACAAGAAAACCAGTCATTACAATAACTGTACGCAATTCAATAGCTGCTATCATGTTACATATCATGGCATATCATGCATTGAATGTTTGGTCATGATTGTGTAGCACACACTACTATTGAAATGTAAGCTGCGGCATGCAGGATTTTCACTCCTACATCATGTAATAAGGCTAGGTGAACCCCTATGCCAGATAAAGAATAATTCCTGGCTCATGTTTCAGAAGCATGAAAGTATAAACACTTCTTGGCTTGTGATCCAGAAGTTGGGCGCCGGTCCATACACACGTGGAGGGGTAGGGTTAAGCTATCATGCAACGTAGAAGTGTGCCTGATCAGCAACTTCAGTTGTAAGGAGTAAACCCTGTGCACAATGTGAATACATGTTTTTATCGTGAAATCGTGATATCTTGTTTAGTAGCTTTTTGCTATGACGTGTCATGCAAATGTTAACTATCATGTCCATCTTAAACTACTATATTCATTAAATGTCATGCACATTTTAAATTGCTGCAATCATTGAATATCATGCCATGTCACCATATTTTAGGCTGCTAGTTGCATTCATTACTTTATGTTTCCTTGCACAAAAGTCTCCCCCCTTTTACCTTTTTGGAGACTTTTGCTGACATGCGCCCTTTTCTCTTTGGGTGTCGCATGTTAAGTTTGAGCCTGAGTTAGTTGCTGAGGACGTCCATTTTGCTGACGTTCAGTTCGAGGATATCGGAGACCAGTCCTAGTCTCAGCTGGAGGTTTCTTCTTAGTTGCTTTGTTTTCTAGTTGTTACTGTTAGGTTGTTCGGTGCGTAGCACCTTCTTTATGTTTTAGTTTCGGCCATGTTTGGGGCCTTCTTTTCAGACTCTGTACTTTCTTTTTATGACTATATCTCTGAATATTTTTGAATAAAGAAATGGATGTTATTTGAATGTTGGTTAATTTTATTGCTGGCTTTCAATTATTATTATTGTTGTTGTTTTATTGCAATGCAAGAATCTGCGAATGGATGAACACACAGACGCTTATTAGACTGTAGTTTCACAGCGCCAAGTCTGAGTGGATCTCTTCGCTTCTCGCCTTCCATATTTGGGAAGTGAGGCGTGACACGTTGACTATGATCGATTGATGAAATTATTGGAGGATAATGAGTCTGATTTATAGAAGGATGCACGAAGTTCACGAGGCTATCATTCATGATTAGACTGCTGCATATACAAACCCTTAGCAGAATGGCGATTACACATTTAAGATATTGTTAGATTTGTTGAGAATGGTAGTTCCCGATGGGAAGGAAAGCATTCCAGCTACTCATTATGAAGCGAGCAAAATCGTTAATTCGTTAGGTCTCAATTACAAGAAAAATGACGCATGCCCTAATGATTGCATTCTATATTACAAAGACAATAATGACATAAACGAATGTCCAACGTGTCATGTTCCCCGGTGGCAAGTTGAACAAAGAACAGGTGTGAAGAGGGATGGTCCTACAGTCCAAAAGAAGAAGCAGACTCCGACGAAGTGTCTCCGTTATTTCCCAATTATACCAAGGCTACAGAGGTTTTTCATGTCTGCTAAATTGGCAGGAAAAATGCAATGGCATGCCACCGACCGCATAGAGGACGGAAAATTGAGTCATGCTATTGATGGGGAAGCATGGAAGCATATGGACCGTATTCATCCCGACTTTGCAAGGGAGACGATGAATCTTAGGCTTGGTCTCGCAAGCGATGGGTTTAATCCGTTTGGAGTGATGAACTCTGGTTGGTCCACTTGGCCCGTGTTGCTAACCCCGTATAACCTCATGCCTCATATGTGCATGAAACAACCATACTTAATACTATCACTATTGATACCTGGGAAATGCTCGCCTGAAAATGATATCGATGTTTTCATGCAGCCCTTAATTGATGATCTGAATCTTTTATGAAACAAGGTGTGGGCACTTTCGACGCCGTGACAAAGCAAAGTTTCTTCATGCGTGCTATTTTTTATGGAAGATAAACGACTTCCTGGCGTATGCTAATTATCTGGTTGGTCGACGAAAGTTAGGACGGCTTGCCCGGTTTGCATGACAAGTTATGAGGGCACATTCCTAAAATATAGCCGTAAGTTTTGCTTTTGGCAGAATAGACGATGGTTGCATGCAGGTCATAGTTATAGGAGACAATGACAGTTGTTCGACGGTTTAACTGAACGTCGAGAAACCCCAGAGCAGCTAACCGGAGAAGCACTACTACGAGGACTCGACCGATTCTTATTCATAGCAGGAGAGTGTCACACAGCATCTCCAGTCCACCGAGGTTCTGGGCAAGGCTCAGTTTCAGGCAACCTTGACACAGATCGTGGAGGATCTGAGGAATCTGAACGAGCAGAATGCCTTTTTTTGGTCCTGTATGAGCCTTAATCCAGTAGAGATGGAGGTTATCATGCGAATGAAAGCGGTGCATGTAATAATTTCCTGTAGCAATTCCTTTTATGATATGTGCTATGTGTTTATGTGTATGTGTCTGTGTTAGTCATTAGGTTTATGATTTGTAACTGGCATGATTATAAGTTTTAGGTATAGCGTCACTATGCCTACTTTAAATAATCCTTGTTAGGTATATGAAGGATATTGCTTTAGCCTCACGTGAGGAAGATGAGCTAGAAGAGTTCCAAGGGACAAATGCTACGGATTCCAAGAGACCAAAGAAACAATTTGGATGAGATTAAAATGTGTGATCTAGCAGAAAAATCGTACACATTAAGTCTATAGACAGTTTAGCAGATCCACTCACAAAAGCTCTACCACATGAAGTCTGGAGAGATTTATGTGTAAATGCAGTATGAGATATAGAGATACATGGAACTAAGTGCAAGTAGAAGATATTGAGAGATGAGTGTACCCTTGAGGAAATTTATCTCTATTTATATATATACACATCTTGTTCGAAATACAGTAAGCTGTTTGGTTAGAATTTGCCTTAATTAGAACTTAGGTAAAGTCCTGAGACTTAATGTAGGAGGATATATGCCCACAAGGTAATTTATCCTAGGTATACGTCTTGTTAATATAATATATGGTGTCCATTATCCTAAGTATGAAATCGTTTGAATAAATATACTTAGATAATGTCCATAAACTTATAGTTAGGTCATTACGTATTCAGATAAGATCTCGATTATAAGTAGTAAGCGACCGAATAGAAATTTAAGTCATAAACGGTTCGTGGTCATAGATGTGTCGAGAACTGGATATCGACAAATCGGATAGACCAATGTGTCTTTGTCTTACCTTAGGGTAATGATGATCTCATAGTCATTCGACTTGGTGAAGTCGGAGATGAGACACATGTGCTCATTGGAGAATGAGTTCACTGAACGACCAACATATAGTTATTATATGGTTAAACTTTAACTAAACTGTCTTTAATAACTCTAGGGTGATGATAGGTAAGCTGGTCCTTAAGACCTGAAGTCATTTGTACAAACCCGTGAGTGAACGGTGTCACTTAGACCTACGATCTAGCTTCGAGGCTAGGCCTGCTGAAAGATCTTAGGTTGGGTTACACCTGAAGCTCTCGAGGCGAGTAAATGACTAAGATGTGATTCGTCTCTTCCGTTAAAGGGAAATTAGTGTCACGGGCTCAGTACGGTCTTTATGTTAATCCTCGTCTGGGGTACATTGTAAGATGTACAACGTGAATACATCAAAGACCACCGTATACTGACCAATGTTTTCTAATGGGGTTGACAGTAAACCATACCCTAGGTCAACAGAGACACTGTCTTGATGAAGGGACTATAGCTAACGGTATTCATCACTGACACAACCAAGGTAAACCCAACGATACTTTTGTCAATGGGTCGATCACGTTATGATGATTCTGAAACAGGGACGACAACTACTGCTCGTGGTGACCGTCGTCTAGGGGTTTCGAGCCCCAACCTGTAGTAGGGTCTGGCCGTAGGGTCTCACACCGAGTAGCGTTCGTATCTTAGTAATATGAGGATTAATAAGAGAGATTCATTCGATGAAAAGGAATAGTTAAATGTTCACAAGCCAGTTGTGAGACTAACTCGTAGATGCAATATGGACATTGTTGCATTTGATGCAAACAAAGATTAAACATGTCGTAAATTGTTACGACAATATTTGTAGGAACAAATGCATTGGAAAGGGTTACATGGTTGACGGGATCGTCCCGATCTAAATACAGGTTCAAACTGCGTCCAAATCGGAGCTCCAACGAGCCCAGAAAAGCAAAAACAGTCAAAGGCAAAAGTGAGTTAGACCCACTGTGCTAACAGCCCCATCCGCAAAGGGTAAACAGGCGCCCGCCCGCTACTGAGCGGGCACGGCCCGCGTCGACAGCTGGCACGGCCTGCTGGTTGCAGCGGGCGCGCGCCCGCTGCCCAGCGAGCTGGCCACCCGCCCTCCTTGCCTTGGGCGGGCGCGCCCGCTAAGCCTAGCGGACGCGCCCGCAACTTAAGTGAAAATAGGATTTTTTGAAACCCCTAATGACGGCTACGAAAATTGATTTTTTGCCCATCTTTGGGCAATTGTTTAAGGGCCCAAACGAAGTCGAAATTCGTCGCCATTCATTCCTACACGTTCAGCATTCAAAGCCCTTCGAATTGATAGCTTGTTTGGTGTCTGAAGTTTAATGAATAAAGAGAATTAATTCGTTGATGTTGGCTTTTATGAAAGGCTTACTAAAACTTCAATTAAGCCAAATTAGCTTAATTAATTTCTCTTCAATTTGACTATAGTCCCACAGTGCTCACAACGAAAAGAGAAGTGCCGACTCCCTATATAAATAGGGGTGCACTCTCTTCGTTGAAAATTGCACCAAATCTTCGATCGAGTAGCTCCGGATTTTAGAGCAAGCTCGATCTATGACTAAACTATTATTTCTCTCTCTTCTTCCTACTCTCCCGACTAGTCCTAGCAAGACTACGAATGGGGTTTGGATTTGGATCCAGACATCTAAGACACGGGTCTACTCAAGTGAAACCTTCTACCGCGTGTGATCGGCTTGGAGGCGGGAGTCGGCTCGGGCCGATCGGTTCGAGGGAGTGAGGCGGCTCGGGTGGATCGAGTCAAGGCAGTTCGGCTACGAGGAGTTCTGACGGTGCGGTACATCTTGTCCGCCCCAGGGTCGAGATTCCGGGTATGTTCTCTAAGTAATTTTAGTGTAGTTTAATTTCGTCGCTGTAGTATAGATCCCTCTTAGGTGGTCAGATCCACCCCAAGTTGGCATAGATCAGGTTAGGTTCTGGCTCTCTCAGGGCCTAGCTAAATTGTTTAGCTAGATTGTCTTTACTTTTCCGCTGCGCTTTATGCCTCTGTGGTCCGTCCAACTTAGGACGGATACAGATCCGAGCTCTGAGGGTCCGCCAAAACCCCTACACTTAATGCAAGGTCAAACAAGTATTGAAATGAAGATCTCAATCATGGAGAAGTGCTTGACCGCTTGTAGCATAAGCCTAAAAATGTTCATGGGTGTAAATGTTTCGATAAAATGATATCGACCCATCGGATAAACCATTGTGTCTTTGTCTTCACTATGGAATGGTGACGATGATCTCATTGTCGTTCGACTTGGCGAAGTTGAAGACGAGATACGGGGGCTCATTGGAGAATGATGTCACTGAACAGCCCAACGAGAGTTATCATATGGTTAACATAGATTAATCTGTCAATGATAACTCTCATTGATGATAGGAAAGTTGGTCCTTAGAATTGAGGCCATTGTACGAAGCTGTACGTGAACGGTGTCATTTAAATCTCCAACCTAGCTTCGAGACAAGGCCTGTCGAAAGGTCCTTGGTTGGGTGACACTTGAAGTGTGTGAAGAGAGTAATGACCAAGAAATAATTCCTCTCTCCTGTTTATGGGGAGCTAGTGTCGCATATGTTAGTTCGGTCTTTAGTAAAAACTTTGGCCAGAGTATGTTGGAAGAAGTCCAACATTATTAGACTAAAGACCGATGGAGACTAACCGATTTCAAGCTATTAGGCTTAACAATCGAGCATACCTTAGGCTTGACTAAGAGACATAGTTATGACGAAGAGACTAAAACTACGGCATTCATCACGGACACAATCAGGGTGGCTCTGCCAATACTCATGTCAATGGGCTAACCACATAATGATGATACCGAAACATGGACGGCACCTGATGCACGTGATCACTGCCGTCTGGGGTTTCGGGACCCACCTGTAGTAGGGTTATGCTGGAGGGTCTCACACAAAGCGGAACCTTCGTCAAGTAATAGGAAGTTTAAGGAAGATAGTGCATATAATGCATAATAATTGTCACAAAAGATTTGCGATATAAGCTTTAGAATAATTAATGATGTGGGATTTAACTATGTCGTAAAAGGTTTGTGACCATATTTATTATAAAGGCATAGAAAAGCTCAATCATGGGTCTAGGAATGTCCTAGACCCATTCGTTTTGGTCTAAGCCCAATAGAATTGGAAAAGGACCAAAAGAAAGAAAGAAAGTCAAAAGGGCACAAATGACAGCTTGTGCCCATGCCTAGCTGGGCTGGGTGCCCAGGCCCAGCGATGGGCCTGGGCATCCAAGCCAGGCCTGAGCGGGCAGGTCGGGCCCGCCCGAGTGGGCGAGCGCCCGACTCGCGGCTGCCAAGCGGGTCAGGCCTGCCCGAGCATGCAAGCACACGTACCTGCGGGGGCTCAGCAGGTGGAAATCCTGCAGTGGGTCCCACTAGTAGGGCCCATGAATTGATTATGTGCAGAATTTAATCTGCACAATTTTGAACATTTTTGGCAATCTTTGAGCTTCGTTTGAAGTGTCAAACAAAGTCGGAATTGTGCTTCGTTTTTTTCTATGCGTTCACCGTTCAGTGCTCTTCGATATGATATAAGATATCGCTTCCAAAGTTCAACGGTGAGATAGAAATAATTTGTTGAAGTTCGGCCTTCATGGAGGGCAAATTTGTAATTTATTTTTTCTCTCAAACTGAAGAATAGGAGTGTCAGCTCCTTATATAAATAGGGGCTTACTCCACTCCTTGAAACTTGCACCATGCCTTGAATCAAGGAGCTCTCAAAAGTTAAGAGCAAACCTAGATCGAATATGCCAATATATTATTCCCTCTTTCTCTTTATTTCTCCCTATTTATTCTCTGCTCCTGCTCGGGCTCTAGCAAAGCTACGAATGTGTTTGGATCCGATCCGAAGTCTTAACGGAGGATCCACTCAAGGTGAAACTTTCTGAAGCGCGTGGTTGACTCGGCAACAAGGGGATTGCTCGTAAGGATTGTGGTGTGACTCAAGGGAAGCGATTTAACCCCAACGTGGGGCATTAGTTCGTAAGGATCGACGTTCTGCTAATGTGCAGAGCAAATGTATGTCTTTTATTCATGCGTTTATAATTGCAGTTATTCTTATATATCTATCTATAGGGGTTGGTCAGACTCACCACAGGATAGTAGAAATTCTAGTTAGGGTTTTAATTAGGGCTTACTTAAAATGGGTTTAAGTTTTTTCGATGCTTAATTGTTTTCGTCATTTACTCGACTCATGTCAGACGTTGATTTTGTGCCCTTAGGAACCCAAAAACCCAACAGTAGTTGGTTGCAAAAGAGATTTCAGTCACATATGATATACGCGATGCAACAAGCCATTTGAAAAGTATAGAAAACCCAAATGGGGTCCCGAACCCAACTGCTTAAGCCCGAGCACGGACTCAGGCTAGCCCCAATTTAATGCTTGGGATAGCTTGAGTGTTGCTTGGGCTAAGCCTGATTTTTTGGGGATTGGGTGTGCCCACGCACCAGCCTAGGCATGCTTGGGCACTAATTCGGGCTTTAGTCCGAGTGTAGCTTGGGCTAAGCCCGAGTACTACTCGGGCTAGGCATGCTTCTGGCCTTGGGCACGCCCGAGTGCCAGTTCGAGCACAGGCCCGCTCAGGCAGGCACCCGATTCGGGCGCCACTGGCTGCAAGGTCGAATGAGCGCCCGAGCCTCGGAGCACGCCTGAACCCAGGAATACCTGGCAGCAAGTTTCGGGTGCGCCAGTACTGCAAGTGCATGCCCAAACCGAGTTCGGGCAGGCCCGCAGTTTGAAGGGTCAATAGACCCATTTTGGGGCAGATGCTTGGGCAGACTTTGATGACTCGTTTGAAGGGTCAAACAACGTAAAAATTGAGTGCCTTCAGTTTTTGTACGATTTCCAGATGAGGATCTTTGAAATTATATATCATTCTGCTTCTTGGGTTAACCGGAGACGGAGAATCAATTACTCAAAGTTTGGTCCTTGAAGAGGAAAACTTGATGTAATATATATGGATTCTAATTTTAGTATCATACCGGCTATGTTGCTGATCAGAAGGCTTAGCTAACCCTATAAATATGGACATCCACTTCCTCCTAACTTATACCAAGCCTATATCGAGGTCATCCTAATTAAGTGAGCAAATTTAGATCTAAAAGCAATCAAAATTTTAGTTTCTTTTTTTCCCATTCATTCCTTCTTTCATGTTCTAGCAAAACTTGAAAGGATTTCGGATCTGATCCGAAACTTGAGGCGGCCGGGGTTCCGGCTAAAATGAAACTTTCTAGGACAAGTGGTACACCTTAAGACTAGGCAGTGCGAACCCTTCGGAACGTAGCCATATGGATATTTTTTGTGATGTAAAAACAAAGGTATGTGCTTGTAAGCATTTTATTTTAATAGCATTTAGTATTAGATCTATCTTCGTGAGGTCAATTCGCATCCCTCCTTAGATAATAATGGTCCTGCAAAGGGTTTTTCTTCCGTAGGATTTTTCATAAAAGTGTTTTTAATGATTTTTACTTCTTCTATTACTTACCACGTCTGCTAAGCCTAGGGCTAGATGATGGAAAAAGTCATATGGAAGCCTCCCCAAAACCCTTCAGAGAGATATGAGCTAGTTAAGGTTAGAGATGCCTTAAGATGGGAAACTAGCATAAGGAGTGATCTGAGTGGACGGTGTGGCGACGATGGCGATTGTGGGGATGAGTTGAAGGAGGTAGACAAAGAGACTATAAGAGGTTATGCGAGATTAAAGGAGAAATTGCAAGAGAGGGGTCAATCAAAGAGTGCCGCAGTGACAGTGAGGAGTAGAAATGGCTAATAATTGAAAGAGAGTACGTGTATGGAAAAGAGAGTGAGCGAGCAAGATGAAAACGTTTATATTTTCTAAAATTAAAGTGCAAAACACACACATGCCAGTCCATGTGTGTTTGTTAAGAATCAACGGGTAAAAGTTTTCCTACACCCACCGACTAACATTGTTCTCCCTTCAAGATTGTATTTATAGTAAACGGTAGTTAGTGTGGTGGTTAGTGTGTGTAAATTATAGAGCTCAAATAGTTCAAGCATGTCTTAAATGTCTAATTTTGCTCTTCTTTTACAACAATAACATGTAACATATTAACAACACGAATACGATACATCATATGAGAAAGACATCATTGATGCATGCCTTCCTCAAACGGTCGGGCCTCTAGAAACGAAATCTAAAAGTTGACCTTTTTTCTTTTAACTCGAACAAGAAGTTTTCTGCCTCACAACTTCACAAGTCACAATTAATGGATGGCGTCCAATATTGGGCTGGTCAAATGGCAGAGAGAAATACGTCGACGCGCGGAAGCTATGAAACGAAATGCAAATCAGAGCCGTGTGAAAATCGTAACACCATCAAGGCAAAAGCTAGCAAGCAACCCAACAACTCTCTTTCTCTGAGTATGCGGAACGCAAGAACAGGCGCAATTACACCCACCCACCAACCCTCTCAAAGAAACGATGTGTTCCACATGATCGATTCAACACATCTTAATCTAACTAAAATTAGCTTGTTTAAAATGGAATGCAACGATAAATATGATCACCATGATTAACTTTCTACACTCTGTTACAAATCAATAGAACCCAAAAAAAAAGGAAACAGAGAATACAGTTATTTATTAATGATCATTCACTTAGTTAGTGACAATCATCTTTCTTTTCTTTGCACCAATCAGCTTCTCGGTATCAACACTGGACTCTCTCCTCCTGAACAAGCTCTCCATCTCCTCCGCCGGGACGACGAAGACCAGCTCCGACAGCCTCCTCTTGCACCGGACCGCTTTCGGCTGCTTCCGTGGCGGCGGGGGACAGGTGGGCGGGACCACTGGGAGCCTATACTCCTCCGAGGTCGGCGTCGTGCACTCCGATTCCGCCGCCGAAGTCCGTGTCAGCCTCTCACCGGCATCGTCAACGGCTCGGACGGTGGCGATCGGCAGCCGGAGCGGGGCCCGGGAGTATTCCGGGGAAGCGGACATATTGGATGGATGGGGTTTGGGTGGAGACGATGAATGTGAAAAGGGGAAAGATATGTGTTTGCTTCTAATTCCTTCCTTCTTTCTGTTTCTTTAAGAGAGTTACTAAATACACCGGGAAACCGGTGTAGGGAAGTGACAGGCTTTCAAATTTGGAAAAAACCAATCAATTAAAAATCACGTCACAGCCTCTCACCTCAATCTGCTTTCTTCTTTAGGTAAAAAATCACCTCCCTACACCGAAGGCATCGGTGTAGGGAGTTGTTCTCTTCTTTAATGAGACCAGGATGGGATGGGGTGAGCCTTTTTGCCGCCTTGTTACCCTAAATGGGCCCTTTTGTCCTGGGGTTATTTGGAAGCCTGCACTTGTCCTTTTGTGACACGGCAGAAAGCGGACGGACAGGATCACTTGTTGTGAGAGAGTGAAAGGTTGGGATTAGTTTGGGGGCTTTCATTGGATGCTGTTAGTTCCGTGGGGCATTTTGATTGTGGAGGTCGCGTGTGGGGTCCACGGGGATAACCGGCCTCGGATTCCTTCTTGGGATCGCATCGATGGTTTTGTTTACTGTTACCGCTAGCGATTGATATGGACGCATCGGGGGCAGATCGAGGCCGCACGAGGGATCAGCTTGGGTTACGGTACCTGCTGCTGAGTTGGTCGATAGAAGTCTAGTCCCCGATCAACTGCCGGCGTCAGTCGACAACGACTGGTCCTGAAAACATCGGATAGCTGTTTGCAATTATACAGGGCTCGGACTATATGCACCGCGTCATTGCGGTGCATCTCATGATTATTGGTCTAAAATGGATAAAAACAGGGTTAAAGAGACTTGGAAAAGTTAACTGATTTGATATTTTTTCCATTTTAGGAAATGAATTGTACCTTGCACCGCAAGCCTGCGTTGCATTTAGTCCGATCCTTATACAGGATGTAACACTAATAGATGCACACCTTACCGTTGGGTGTAGCCTCGTATGGTGTGACTTTT
>CM061138.1:47600572-47615572 GCA_030789695.1 Scilla litardierei | reverse complement strand
GGACAAAAGAAAAAAGCCAAGGGCCATGCACAGCAGCAGTGAAAGAATGAAGGGAAGCGCAAGTTCACCTGGCGCAGGAATGATAACAAGAAAAATGATGCACCCCCACCCAAGAGGGATTGGGAAGACTAGTGCCACAGCTGTGGCATGACATGCCACTGGTCCAAAGTGTGCATGACCCCAGTGCATCTCCAGGAGCTTTATTAACAAAACAAGAAAAAGAATACTGAATCAAACCTGGTGGCTGCGAACAATGCAGTCAAGTTCACAACCAAAGACTTCGAGTCAGATGATATGCTTAATTAGCCAGCTTTATTTATCTTAGCATTTTTAGCATTTTATTTCAAGAACAATCTATGATTATGAGAGATTCTATGTAATTTGATTTCTGTCGAATAAAATTTAGTTTTTCTGAATGTAAATGTTTACTCATCTTTTTAGATGGGATGCTCTCATGACTGCTTGGCAGACAGTGCGTCGACACATACGATCCTTCAGCACAAATGCTATTTCCATAGCATTACTCCGTATAAGAGCCATGTAAATATAATTTCAGGGCCATCGGACATAATTGAAGGTTCTGGAAATGCAACCTTGTTGCTCCCCAATGGAACAAAAATAAAAATTAAAGATGCACTTTACTCTCCGAATTCCAAGAGAAACTTACTAAGTTTCAAAGATATCCGTCTTAACGGATTCCGCTTGGAAACAACAAATGTAAAAGAAAATGAATTACTGTATGTAACGTCTCAAGACAATGGAGTCAAAACGATACTTGAACATTTTGAGAGCCTCTCATCCGGCCTCTACCATACAAAAATTCGGAGAGAGGAAGCAAACCTGACGGAGCAGCTGAAGTGCCCGACATCGGCCAAATTCTTACTTTGGCACGATAGACTTGGCCACCCCGGATCTGTGATGATGCACCGCATCCTATCACAATCCCACGGGCATAACCTGAAGAACCAGAAGATTCTTCAGAAGGGAGAATTCCCTTGTGTACCCTGCTTTAAGGGTAAATTAATAACAAGGCCATCACCACTTAAAGTGGATATTGAGTCTCCTAGCTTCCTTAAAAGAATACACGGAGACATATGTGGACCTATCCACCCCTAGTGGGCCCTTTCGGTACTTCATGGTACTGATTGATGCATCTTCGAAATACTCGTATGTGTGTCTACTTTCAACCCGCAACTTAGCTTTTCCATAGCTTTTGGCACAAATAATAAAGTTGCGGGCGCATTTTCCAGACAACCAAATTAAGAAAATACGTCTAGAAAATGCGAGAGAATTTACCTCTCAGTCATTTCAAGAATATTACCAGGCAACGGGAATTGAAATTGAACATCCGGTGCCGCATGTTCACACCCAGAACGGGTTAGCTGAGTCACTAATTAAAAGTCTACAATGGATTGCGTGTCCATTTCTGATGAAATCCCAGTTGCCGATGGATGTATGGGGACATGCAATCTTGCATGCTGCATCACTAATAAAAATAAGACCCTCAAGAGGTCAGAGTATATCTCCAATACAACTTGCATATGGAACGCCGCCGAACATCTCTCACTTGAGAATCTTCGGATGCGCAGTTTATATCCCCATTGCACCACCCCAGAGGACCAAGATGGGTCCTCAACGTCGCCTAGGTATTTATGTAGGGTTTGACTCACCCTCCATTATAAGATACCTAGAACCCCAAACGGGGGACGCTTTTAAGGCACGTTCTTGAAGACTGTGACTTTGATGAGACTTATTTCCCCAAAATGGGCCTAGATATTGAAAAGTCTAGTGCGAAGCAAATGTTAACGTGGGATACAAAAAGTCTGACCCACTACGATCCGGTAACAAAACAATGTGATGATGAGGTCCTGAAGATATTACACATCCAGAACACAGTTCATAGATTACCGGATTCGTTTACTGACAACCAGAAGATTGTCAGATCACACATCCCTGCTGCAAATACTCCAGATAGGATTGACATCCCAAAGGATGGATGCAATCCACCACCAGCAGAAGTGGCTGCACCTCAACCGAAAAGAGGCAGACCACCAGGCTCCAAGGATAAAAATCCAAGAAAAAGAAAAATATCCGGAGACCTTGGGACGATACCCCCACAGAGAAACGAGCTCATGTCCAAACCCTCTCCCCGCCCGAAATCCATTGCAGAGAAACTGCCGGGAGAAACTGAAATATCATTGAATTATGTACGTACAGCGGAGGTATTGGACAGAAAGAGTACAGTCGTCGACGATGACTTCGCGTTTCACATTGCCATTCGCGTCGCCGGAAGCGACGATGATTATGAACCACATTCCGTTGCTGAATGCAAACGTAGAAATGACTGGCCAAGGTGGAATCAGGCAATAGAAGCCGAGCTGGACTCGCTTCAGAAACGAAAAGTCTTTGGGCAAATAGTCCAGACACCTACCGGTGTCAAACTTGTGAGATACAAATGGGTATTCGTCAGAAAAAGAAACGAAAATAATGAGATCACACGCTACAAAGCTAGACTTGTAGCACAAGGATTTTCCCAAAGACCGGGAATAGACTATGACGAAACATACTCCCCGGTCATGGATGCGATCACTTTCAGATTCCTGATAAACTTAACAGCAAAGGAAGGCCTAGATATGCAGCTAATGGATGTTGTGACTGCATATCTATACGGCAATCTCGACAAGGAGATATACATGAAACTTCCTGATGGCTTTTCTATGCCTGCTGAACTAAAAGATAGACCTCGGGACGTCTATTCTGTTAAGCTACAAAGATCATTGTATGGTATCAAACAATCAGGAAGAATGTGGTATAACAGACTCAGTGAGTTCCTTGTTCAACAAGGATTCACAAACAATGAAGTCTGCCCTTGTATCTTCATAAGAACAAAGGGAAAAGGATTCGTAATAATTGTTGTCTACGTAGATGATCTGAATCTCATAGGATCTCCAGAAGAGATCACTGAGATATCTGTAAGCCTAACAAAAGAATTTGAAATGAAAGACCTAGGCAAAACGAAATTCTACCTTGTCTTACAGATTGAACATCTAAAAGATGGAATCCTACTACATCAAACCACATACACGAAGAAAATGTTGCAAAGATTCCATATGGACCAATGTCATTCACTGAGAACACCTATGGTGGTATGTTCTCTGGATGCACATAAAGACCCCTTCCGGTCGCTGGAAGAGGGGGAGGATATACTTGGTCCAGAAGTCCCTTACCTGAGTGCCATTGGAGCACTACTATATCTGGCAAACTGCACGCGTCCCGACATAGCGTTCGTAGTATATTTGCTAGCCAGATACTGTGCAGCGCCCACACAGCGCCACTGGACCGGGGTTAAGCACCTTCTGCACTACCTCCAAGTTAAGGTGTCAAATTGGCCCGGCCGGGCCCATCAAAAATCCGGGCCGGCCCGGCCCGGCCTCCAAGGGTCTACAGATTTGGGACTCTTATACAAAAATGGAATATCCTCTACACTTGCAGATTATGCTGATGCAGGTTACTTGTCTGATCCCCGCAAAGCAAAGTCACAGACTGGGTACGTATTTACCTACGGAGGGACAGCCATTTCCTAGAGATCCATCAAGCAAACCTTGACGGCAACCTCATCCAATCACTCAGAGAACATTGCCATCCACGAAGCAAGCAGAGAATGCGTATAGCTACACTCAGTTGTCCACCACATCCTGTCTACGACTGGACTGAAGACTGGAGATCTCGAGCCTACTACAATGTTCGAGGACAATGCTCCTTGCATAGCTCAGTTACGAGATGGCTTCATCAAAGGCGACAGAACGAAGCACATTTCACCAAAGTTCTTCTGGACGCACGAGCTACAGAGAGATGGCAAGATCGACATCAGACAAGTGCAATCATGTGACAATTTGGTAGATTTGTTCACTAAAGACCTTCATACTACCACTTTTAGGAAGCTTGTACATAGAATTGGAATGAGACACCTAAGAGATCTGAAACCTTGAGAGCTTGTACAGATCAGGGGGAGTTAGGTAGAGTTTGTACTCTTTTTCCGTAACTAAGGTTTTTCCCACTGGGTTTTCCATAGCTGAAGGTTTTAACGAGGCAAATCTCACCAACTTAGGATCCTAAGTATCCACCCCATGTGAGACTCTCTTACGCTCAGAATCCTGAAGTATTCACGAGCAGAGTCCACACCTATGGCTGGATAAGGGGGAGTGTTGTGAACGGTTATTTAACCGGGTTGGTTAAGATTCTGGGCTATCCTAGAGATAGGCTCATATCATTGTAAGCACATCTTTGTACTCTCCACATTGCCTATAAATAAAGAGCTAGGTGCTCCTCCCCAGTAGTTGATTCATAACATAGGTTACATCTCTTTCTCTTTGTTCCCTTTTTAATTTTGCCAAATTTGATAAAAGTCAGGTTGCAAACACTTCAATCTTGAGGTGTATATAACAAAACTCTATTAATGAATCAGGAGTTGCTAAACACACAGACCTAAGTGCTTCACACATTATTAGTGCATCCCAATGAAATTCTCGAGAAGGAGAGTCCGACGATGGACATATCGGCGAAAAAATTTGTGCGGGGCTCAAACTTATTTTTCTTAGAAGAGGTGCTAGGATGCCACAAGGGGGCACGAAGCAACACTGCAGGTTTTGGTTTAAGTATGATTCCAGTAAATAATGTGAATTAGGAGATTCACCTTCGAAAATGGGTTCGATGGACACTAGGTTAGTTGATGATGCTAAGTGCAAAGCTCACTAGCCAAGTGACCTGGCATCAAGATAAGGTGGTTTTATTTTAGAAGGTGGACGATATGAAGTTTTGTCTTGGTTTAGGCATTATTGGTTTAGGTCGCTATGCTGTGTTTGAATCAAGGCCGAGTATTGATAAATATGATGCAAAACACCAAAAATATCATAAGATTAATCTAAGATTTATGATGATTTTTTGGAGATTAAATGGAGCCTAAAACAATGATTTTCTAGGCCTAGAGTTGATTTTCTCCTCGGCCCAAACGGTGAACAATGCAGCTGCCTGTTACTGGGCTGCACATGCGCGACGTGCATGCGAGTAGGCAGAAGGCCCACAGGCGCATGCGCCATGCACATGTGATCGGGCACTTGCATTGCGTGTGTAGCGCGCGGAGTGGGTGCATGGGCACGCCGCAGTGGCACGGATCCAATCCGATTCTGACCTGGTTACCGATTCCAAACCCGATAAGAAATCTTAAGGTATTTAACCTTGTTTTAGATAGGATTTTGATGCGAATCTTATGCAAATTTCATGTACGAATTTGCGGGTACCTATAGAAAATACAAAGGACAAATTGAGGGCCAAGTAAGGGTTGTTTTGAGAGCTTTCTCCATTATTTTTTCCTCCGAATACTTAGTGGGTTTGGTTATTCCCTTGAACCAAATGTCATACCTTGTAATCCATGATAATTGAAGGATCGGTGATCTCTCCAACTAGATGCACACTAGTTATTGGATGAAACCAGTATAAATCTGGATATCATATACATGTTTATCTTTTGTTTTATGTTACTTTCAAATATATTGATGTGTTAATGATTTTGTAGAGAACTTTGTTGGGCTTGTTTGTTGGTTCAATGATATTGGAATTTACCATGGCGATTACTTTCTTAATAAGCATAATAAAGGGCATAGAAACCCATTGGAGATGATCCCAATCACCCCCAACATAGATCATCATGCCCAAATCTAATTGAAGAAGAAAATTTCATTTTATCGATTCCAAAAGGCTGTTTAATTTGTTGGGTTCTATTATTGGACCATAGGTTCCATTGTATGAAGTTGCAGAAAAGCTATAGAATGGATGAAGATGAATGGGTCCTTTGGGAAATTTGCTTGTTCTTGTGATCAATTTTAATAGTAAGCTGACGTGGCCATGTAAGTGATGTACATATGTCTCTTATTATTAATTTACTATTATTTGTCAGAATCTTATTATGTATATATCTCATTTGTTTAAGTATATAAAAAGTATGTGTGTGCATGTGAGAAGATAAGAAGATGTCCCATCCTCCATCTTCTTTTGGAAAATTAATGATTACAAGCCAACGCAGATGCGTTGCAAATAGTCCTTGCCAAAAGATGTGTCACGGTTCGTTCCATTACCAGAGAGAGACAGAGAGAGAAGATGCTTCATGGCTCGACTTTTGATAAATAATCATATAAGACATGACAACCTATCCACGCATTTAGAACATCCAGACGCTTCTTCGCTCTTTCTAGAAAATGCAAGGGCCTATAAAGACCCTTTATTCCATTTAGAAGGAAACCACACAAAACGTTGTCAAACGAAGATTACAAATAAAAGAGACAAGCCACACAATGCCCAATGCGTCTAATGAAGGGATTTGAAGCTAGAGGAGAGCAAATAGATCGAAGCTAGCCAGATCGTCCTCATACATGCCTTTCTTCACAGGAGCATCTTCAAGCTTAGGGCTTAACAGCCGCTTATTTGTGCATTTCAATTACTGGAAGGCCATAAGTGCAGCGAACAACCTTGAATCCAGAGAATCCAGCTTTCTTCGCCAAGGACTCAAACTCTTTCTCAGTCCTCTCCTTCCCACCAAAGTGATTCAGCATGCAAAGGTCATCATAGAACATGAGTTGATTAAGGGCATCTTCCTCCGGGGCTTCAGGGATGACGAAATCGACAATAATCACCTTCCCGGCGTCCGGGAGAGCCTTGAAGCAATTCTTGAGTATAATCAGGCAATGTTCATCATCCCAGGTATGAAGAATCCACTACAACCCATCAAACGACGTTAGTCATTCATATGTCTGATATTTATTGCACAAAGTACTCTTCCTAACAGAAGCAGCTATGTTTAAAGCCTTGGATATTGGACAATGGATATATCATATATAGGAGGTATTTTGAAGCGTGCAACACTTTGTTTTGTTTCTCTTCTACGTGTTGTTCATCTCTTGGTTATGATGGGCTGTTTTTTTCTTTTTGATTCATCGGAAAACACTAAAACAACTCTTGACCTCACACATCGGGAGGGAAGGCACATAGGTCGCAAAAACATGAGGACTTCCTGGGAGATCACCCATCCTGCTACTGCTCTCTTCTCCGAACACTTAAACTTCGGAGTTCACATGGAACTGGAAGAAGCCGGAAAATCTTACGGGCCCTATGATGGACCTTTTATGGCATAGTAGTCAATATGATCCCTCTTTAAGCAAACTATATAGCTATACTAGTCATTACCCGTGCCCATAGGGGCACGGTTTATTTAAACTTTTGTTTTCCCCCCAAACTTTTGAAATGGCTCAGTATGTAACTCATGAGTCATGATACATTTTAATTTTGTGTCAAAAATCATTTTCCATTATTGTACGCATTGTATATGCAATAAATATACATACTCGTGTATACACTCTTGCATAAATATAATATTTATTTGGATTATACCGCACAACATGAAATATTTATCTATTTTAGGTCTATGAAACCGGCATCTCAATTAAGATGGATGTTTAGTTAAGACAAAATTAGCATGAATTTTTCATATGCAGCAATCAACAGGGTTTAGAGCCCACAGACAGTCAAACATTTTTCCGTGTACTGTGCGCTGATGGCTATATATATAGCAAAGTTAATGATATCCATTAATTACCTTCATAAAGATTGCATCGGCACTTGGAATAGTTTTAAACATGTCTCCTCCGATGTGTTCCACACCTGCGCCATTGTCATCCAATAGCCTCAGTAATCATCAGGTTTGAATAATACATGCTAATTTGTAGTGAAACAACATTTTTTTTAAAATATGATGATTGAGACTAGCCTACCTTCATGAAGTTAACATCAATATAATAATAGAGACATATATATAGAAGAGAGAAACACCTGGAACAGGGGGTGCAGCCGAGACAACATGAGGGAGGTCAAAGTTGATTCCCTTGATGTGAGGAAATTTAGAGATGATGGTCTCGAGAGATGTCCCGATGCCTCCGCCGACGTCGGCCAGGGTTCCGACCCCCTTGAAACCAGTGTAGCTGTTCACCAAGCACCTGAGGATGAAGGCGGAGGTGCCGGACATTCCATCGTTGAAGAGCTTGCTCAGTCTTGGATCCTTGCTCAAGTAGTCATATACAGTCACCCCATGGATTTTCTTGAAGGGGACCACTCCGTCAAGGACTGCATACTTCATTTCCTGCCTATGTATAGATGCATGGTGCATTAAAATTACAATTTTCATCAATATTCAGATAAAACAGACATATGTATGTATGTATGTAACTTACCATACGTCGAGACGGAGCGTGTCTTGTTCCAGCAGGACGAGAGGAGCAAGGGATACTCCGTCTGGGCGGCTAACAAAGAACTTGCAAACCGGTCCGAGGCCGTATCGCCTTTCGACCGCGCCGCCGCCGTCTCCCTCCACCACCGAGCAGGTCAGCAGAGAGCTGCTGGCCAAGTACCGCAGAAGCCGGTCGAGAACGACCGCGGCCTGCGGACTCGTCGCGTCAGAGATCCTGGACACGATCTCCGCGGGCGAAAGCTGGGTGCCTTCTGGCCCGGCGTTGGCTATGATATCGAGCACGCCGAGCTGGATGACGGCTTTTAGCGTCAGGGGGGTCGCGTAGGCTGAAGCCAAATGCGCAGCGGAAAGAAATGCTGCCATCTCTTCGTCGTCGGATGCATCGTACTCGTGCACGCCATTGTGAGTTGATGCCATGTTTGATTTTGGTATGAGCTGAGCATTTCCTTTGTGTTCGGGGGTCTATATATATGGATAGCGTAGGGTCTTGAATACCCCACTTGAAATTATGAACGGTTGAATGGCGACGGATGGATACTTATTGACTGTAAGAGATGGGCAACCTATGGACAAGTCGTTGAGATATTTCTAGTGATAGTTATATTATATACAATATTACGTGTGAGCACTGCACATCGACCCAAGCATACGAAACTTAGCTATCTATTAAGCTATCTAGTGTCTTCATCCCCATGAAAATGCGTCCTTATTTTAGTTAACTCAGGCGGATATTAGAGATTAAAAGGATTCTCATCAATGCATGTAGTTCTCGTGACATTCTTTTCACTGATACTTTTCTTAAAATATGGAGAGACTGTATTTGCCTCTAGACTAACCCATGACGATTGCTCGGTCTCACAAGACAACATTGCGATGGTACTGGAATCCCCTATAACTGAGGGTGAAGGTGCCCTAACCCAAACCGTACCAATTAAGTTCATGGTGGTCAAAACACACTCACAATGCATGGCACCTAGGGGTGTAACTGAGTCTCTAGTTCAAACCTCCTTAGTGTTGGATATTGGCCATTAAGCCCAATATGAATTTGATGATGATCATCACATTATGTTGTTGCTAATGACTCAGCTAATTTAAGTCACAGATTTATCTAAAATGTTCCTTGAAGATTCCGGAATAAGAGCGAAATTAGGACGTAATTAGCAGTATGATATTGGTGTCTTCATAGAGACACTGTGATGCTTTGGGATGATGAATCAAGGTGGAGAATGTTAATGTTAGCTCAAGGAAATGGCAAATCATGCATGAAGATATTAAGGTTGAAATTGTATTTTTATGCTTTTCTTTGTGTAATTTACACCTTATTCTTATATGCTTGTATGCCTAATTAGATAATGTAGATGCATTCATTCTTACCTTACATCATCATGAAAAAAAACCTAGGATTATTTAAAATCACTTTTTAAACTCCCAAAAATGTTTTGATAAAGTTTTGAAAAAGATTTAAAATGATTTTCGAAGCTTTTTGAGCTGTTTTCACATGTATCATATATATATAAGTAGCCGACTACTTTTTATATATAGCCTGCTACTTTTTATGGAAAAAAACATTTCTTTTTTCTGTTGCTCAAAATAGCTGACTACAGGTATATAAATGGTCGACTACCATTACAGAAATAGTCGACTGCTTTGACCCCAATGGCTAGAAAAACACAGTTCTGTGTTTTACGAAAAGATGTCGATTTTTCTGTTGGGATGGATTTTTGGTCAACTGTTTTGAATGGTTCGATGCACTATAAATTGCTAGAGATGGCTGCATTTATTAAGAACTTCAATGATCATTTTTTCTTGAGTTTTAAAGGCATCTACTTCATGTTTTCTTTGGCAATTTAATTCTCTCTTTCTCTTGGAAAAGAGTTCTTAATTTGAACCTTCATCAAAAAGAGTTTTTCTTCCAAGTGTCAAGCTCATTCATGCACTTGGTTTCACACACATTCTAGCCTTCATTGCATATGGTAAGATCATCTACAAGGCTTGAGTAAGAGTGTACTTGTTTACATTTTGTTTTAACCTAGCTCTCGGGTTGTGAGAGCATATTGGAGGGTTTACTTCAATTGGATGGCTTACTCCTTTGTATCCCGGTTTAAAGATTGTAACTCTTGTTTGAGTTTTAATACCCGATTTGTGTGAAATTAGCAGAAATCCACAGCTCGGGTGACAATGGTGGGACTAGAGTAGGCGTAGCCGAACCAAGATACAAATTGTGCTTGCGACTGACTTTGATTCTTTATTGTTTATGTTGCAATTATATTTTCGCCTTTGCTCAATTATCTTTAATTAGTATTTTAAATTGCCACTACACTATTCACTTCCACTCTAGTGTTTTGCTTAGTGTTCAAGGATCCTAACACTTAGTTCTGTGGAACACGTTCTTGGACTATGACCAACACTGCATGCACTCTCCTGATAAGATATACCTCCTTCATAGCTAATGATAGCACCTTCTGCTATAAGGTTATTGCCTTTGGGCTAAATAATGCGCGCACCATATAAAAGAACATGGTACACAAGCTATTGTTATGGTAGATGGGCCATAACATGGAAGCATAAACTTGGTAAAATCCACCTTGGATAAGGCACATGTCAAAATTTTAAGGATTTTTAGCATATCTGTCCCTTAAATCTTGCGTTTTTTGATATCTGTCCCTCAAATCTTGGTATTTGCTCTCAAGTCCCATAAATTTTAAACGTGTAACCTTAATAGTCCATCTCTCTAAATTTCTGTTAAAATCTAACCGAATGAGAATATTCAGTTGATTAACGGGTTAATTGGGGTATAGGGTTAGGGTTAGAAGGAGGAGGGACGGTGCCCCTCCCCTGTTTTCGAGGGGGAGGGGCCGCCGTCCCCTCCGCCTTAGCTGAGGCGGAGGGGAGGAGGCGCCGCCCATCCCCATGTTTTCGGGGGGGAGGGGGTGCCGCCCCCTCCCCTCCGCTGTCTGCTCAGACAGCGGAGGGGAGGGGGCGGCACCCCCTCTCCCTCCGCCTCAGATGAGGTGGAGGTGGATGGGGCGCCATCCCTCTCCCTGTTTTTTGGGTGTGGGTAATTAACCCTTAATTAGGGGGGTTTAATGATTAATTAAATGTAATTTCTTAATTAACTAACTATAATCGTTAATTAATTTAACTTTTTAACAGAAAACAAGATGCAGTGACTATTAAGGTTAACGTTTAAAATTCGAGGGACTTATGAGCAAATACGAAGATTTGAGAGACAGAGATCAAAATATGCAAGACTTAAAGGACAGATATGCAAAAAGAATCCTAATTTTAAAGAAAACCTATAAGATCCTTTGATAGCATTGAAAGAGGCTAGACCCAAAGAAATGTATCTTTAGGGTAACCTCTCGTAAGAGTTTTAGAATCATGATCACAAGCCATGGATTGAAATAAATCCAAATAATAGCCAAGCTATAACAGATCAACCACCTCACGGCCATTGGCCATCTAGAGACTAAATTAGGTGTTGCAAAGCACAAAGATAAAATAGCATGAGGAGCAACCTCCAATAGATATAGGAGTCCCCGTGCGCCTTTCAACATCTAAAAGAGCACATCCAGTCACCAAATTTCTAGCACATGCTTGCCTTGGTAAAGAGCTATATATTCTTGTAATTCTCCATCTCATTAAAGGTACTAAATTTAACACTTATCTAAGAAAAGACAGTGTGTAGGTCGCATTGAACTTTATTAACCGCATACTTAAGGGCAAGTTAACTACAATGCTAATGGAAAAGTAAATTATGACTTATCTAAGAAAAGACAGTGTGTAGGTCGCATTGAACTTTATTAACCGCATACTTAAGGGCAAGTTAACTACAATGCTAATGGAAAAGTAAATTATGATGTTGTCTTTATAGCGATGTAAGTTTTACGTTATTTCTAGACACATTGAGTTTGCATGAGCACAGACCAACACTTAAAAAAGAACCGGGAAAAACTCGGTTACTACTTCAGATGATTACTGAATTAGGGAGTGGAACTAATAGATGATGATAACTATTATGTGACATGCTTACAATCAAAGGGCATGCATTAGTCAACTTTTTGATCAAGTGCATGATCCCCAAGACAAAATCAAAGGAAGGACAAAACTTGGCACATACTACAGAAACATTTTGGTGATAGCAGTTAATTATAGATCCTTTAATAAACTTAGGATCATGATAAAAAAAATGATTGCTTCTTGATAGATTAGACCTATGAATATGCTATAATTTTTGAGTTTAAACACTCTAACCATGAAGTAGAGTACAAGGTGATTGTGTATTGTTTACACCTAGCATTGGCGATGGGAGCAGAAATGATCTGTGTTCATAGTAACACATGCCTGGTAATAAGCTAGACCAAAGGCAAGTTTTGGTCATGCAAAGCCACCATGAAAAAGTACCTAACAGAAGGTTGGGTATTCATGAAAGTTTTTAGTTGCATCATCACAAATCAAGTCCCAAGATGATTGGATAGAGCCACTAGTGAGCATTACAGCGAGTAACATGCAAAACGTTATCTAGAAGAGCCTGGCATGCCGATTCAGTGTACCATGCATTATTATAATAGATAATTAAAATGCATTCTGACATCTTAACATTTGGGAAGTTCTGCAAGTCACGGAAGATCAACTTGCACTTTGAATGCATTGTCCACCATTTAAGAGGTAGCAAGCACCTCAAAAGAGTCTCAAATAATTTACATGCAACAGAGGCAATAAACTTAATGAAATTGTGTACTTCTATGTACATTGACCGTTTCAAGTACATCTCCAAATTTTGAGCACATAACTCTGCATGATAGTATACATTAAGGTAGAGTACGTGCTCTATACACCCCTATGAGTAGGGGTGTATCTCCTTTTGATTTCCAAAATTAGAGAAGTCTATTAATTCAATTGTCAAATCATTTGTGTTCTTTCTATTTCCGGGTAAATTTGACACTAACTTGTATATACACCCCTAAGAGTAGGGGTGTATGTAGCACATATCTTAAGGTATGTGCCCTATATACACTCGTGGGCTGTATGCATTGTTTTTTTGTCAAAAATGGAAAATATATCACATCACTTTGTCTCCGCACTCTCGTTCTCTTCTAAATTTTTTCCATTTTTGACAGTAAATATAGCACAGTACAGTCTGGGCACGCCCATAACTCCGGACACAGCTGCGTGCTACCAGCGACAGTCATCACATGATAACGTGTCTGTATGGAACCATGCATGATTACATTAATGTTGCTTTGACATTCTGACTCCGGACACAGTCGCGTGCTGCCATGGAAGGTCATCACATAACTCGGCGGTATGGAGCCATGCATGCTGCGGGTCTCAATTTCTTGAGGCGGGCTCCCAAAATTAACTTGCAGGGTCCAATAATTAACTGTCAGCGTGATAGACCATTGAGGAGCTAAAAACAAATTAACAGGAGACACTGTGATTGCGATTGACGATGGCGAGTCGAGATCACAAAAAGCACGAAACGAAAATGCTGTGGGATTAATTAAGGTGATCGAGAATTAAGATCTACCCCAAAGCAATGCGAGATTGCGTATGCCGTTGAAAGTGGAGCGTCATTAGAGTCGGAGAGATTAATACTGAAGTCGATAAGGAACCCATGATTTCCAGAATTTAATTAAAAGGGGGTCAGTTTACAGTAAATTATATATGCTGGCCGAAACTTGATGATGCAGAATTATAATAAGCAATAAAGCACACATTGCACCTAGCAACCTGACAAGGTATAATGAATGTTAACACGTTACATGTCATCTAGAACTAAACAGAGTCAATGTACTTCCAGCCTGCCATTCATCTGTTCAGAAGTGGTTGGATGTATAATAGACGTTAGCATGTTACTTGTCATCTTGCATTTAGAGGTGTGATATATATACACCCCGCAAGGTGTATATAGGGGTGCATGCAAAACGCACAGATTAAAAAACACTTTGATCGGCAATATTTCCTTCCTTTGGTGTTCGGTTTACGTATCATTGGTACCGTTGGAAAGCTTATAAAAAGTAGATGTCGTTGATACAAATTTGGTGGATTTTCCTTGACGTTTTCATGTCAGATTTGGCCTTTCGAATAAGGCACGATCTTCTCGATGAAAACGCAAAAGAAAGGCCGCCAAATTGGTATCAAAGCCTTCTACTCTTCATAAGCTTTCTACTCTTCATAAGAAACCCATCTTGCATAAATAACCTGATACAAAGATTAGTCGACTAGTATGTAACTACTAATCTGTGGGCTAGTCGACTGGCCTTAGATTATGGCTTAGTCAACTAGCAAATGATGACTAGTTGACTAATCTAGCAACAGATAGCTGTTTTGATGGTTTTTAATTGAAGATTTTTCGTGATATGTCATTTGATGTATGCGTGTGTTGCACGTGGGTAAGATGTGCATGTGGGCCACGTGGATTGCACCATAGCTGTGTTGGGATGCCAAAATTCATGGAGCAAATGCTGAGAAAATTAGTCTATTTGGGCCACACTATTCACCCAATTGGGCTTCGAAAATCTGACATCTAGGCTTCAAAAAAAAATCCATGTTTTGGGCTCCAAAAAATGCTGGTTAATTTTTGGTGTTTTGGATCACATATTTTAACATATACAGTCCGAAAAGGGGGAATGATCTTTCTCTAACCAGCTCTCAGATGAGCTTCCACATATAAATGGGTTTATAGATTTTACACCCGGAATTAT
>CM061138.1:47506772-47600072 GCA_030789695.1 Scilla litardierei | reverse complement strand
GGCGACCCTATATCTTTAACCTGTGGCATTAATGGGGAGTTGGTGGCCCTACGTCACCCTGTCAGAGATGCTAGTTCACAATAGGTCACCCATCGTGGCAGGCCGCCCTTAGGGCGAGCCGAGCTCGGTGCCCGAGCGCGACATCCCAAGTCTTCTTCTAGCCGGGCTTCGGTGGGTGGAGATGGGCGAGCTTCTTCTGGTATGGCGAGCTTGATGATTGGGAAGGCGAGCTTCCCGTTTGGACTTGTTTCCATTTGGCCAGATCAGAGGGCAGTTCGCTTGGGCTTCCAACATTCATAGGCATTAATTATCTGGGCATGCCTTAAGACCGTAACAATTGCCCCCATCTTTCGAGCTCGAAGCGGCTAGCTCGGCTCAGCTCGGATGATGTGTCGCACTGGTATTGGTTGAAGGTTGGTCGACAGCATTTAATTCGTTCTGACTGTCGGATCTCATAGGTCATGATGGTGATTCGGCGATGGGGAGAAATTGAGGTGTCCAACCGCTCAGGGAGTGACGCGTGGCTGACGTGACTACAGGGAGAAGTCGAGACGCCAGTTCAGCCTCGCTCAGATCTCGCCACGTGGCCCATGTCCGACGGCTGAGATTGACCGACCCTCCTATAAATAAAGATGGAGGGGCAGCGAGAGGGAGATTTCTCCCAAATTTTGCAAATTTTCCGCTTCCCCCCTCCGTTGCATAGAGCAGTGGCCGTCGACCGTAGTGGTCCGTTCACAATCGTCAGAGCTCCAGTCATCTTTATTCTTCTTAGGTACTCTCTTGACCCATCCATGCCTTCGTCCACTTCTTCTGCTTCCAATTCTTTCATCGAGCAGTGGTTCGGTGAAGTTAGTGGGGGCAGTGCCACCGAATCAGAGCCAATGGCGTCGGAGGGGCCGTCGAAGTCTAGGCCGGAGCAGTGGGAGGTAGACATGGCGGTCGGACATGCTGCTGCCTCGTCGTCGTCGGTCAGAAGGGGTCCCAAGAAAGGAAAGGCGCCCATGTCGGTTGCTAAGGTCCCAAGCGGCGGTGAAGTCACGACCGCGGTCCCTGTCGAAATCCTGGCCCAGATGTCTCAATTGTTGCCTTCGACCATCCCTGAGATTTGCTCCAAGTTCATCTGGCCGCCCTACACAGTTTGCCTCCCTGAACTCAATGAGCGGGTTTCCTCCCCTATGGAACAACGAGGTCGACGTCTACTATCCGATCTTCGCCCTGGGGCTCCGCTTCCCGCTCCATCCCTTTCTCCTCTTCGTCCTTCACTTCCTCGAGCTCCCCCTCTTCCAGTTGATGCCGAACTCCATCAGCTCCATGGTCGGTTTTCTCGTCCTCTGCTCCGCCAGCAGCATCAGTCCAACGATGTCGTTGTTCCAATACTTCTACGAGGCGAAGAGGAAGGGGGCGTACTACTACGTCTGCACGAGGAGGCGTCGGCCCCTCGACATCGGTCTGCATAGCAAAGTGAGAGACTGGAAGTAGAAGTTCGTCTTCGTCTCGACGCCAGCGGACCTGGCTCTGAGGTCGAACTGGGGGACCTTGAATCCCTCAGAGAACGCCGAGGTAGTTTAGAGGGGGGCGACCTGGAGAGCGCCAAGATCCTGGAGGAGATCTCTAGGGAGAACAGAGACTTTAAGGACCTGGTCGCGGACGAGCAGATCACCTGGCACGTCTGGCTCGAAGGTACTTCGAGCTTTGCAAACAACTTATGATATTCTTATCCCGATCTGTGAGTCTTTTGATGGAGGAGATCATGAAGATGGCGAGGGATGTGGCATCCAACGAGCTTCCGACCAAGGGCAAGGGCAAGCAGCACGCGCCCAAGAGCTCGATGCAGGTCGGTTAGAAGCGGAGTCAGGAGGCAACGGCCACCGCTCGGGTCGAGAAGGAGGAGCGAAGTAAGAAGCCGAGGAAGGTGCCCGCGGCAGCCGCTCACACTTCCCGCATGAGCGAGGCGGTGGCGGGCAGACTCATTAACCTCGACCCGACTGAGCCTGTGACTGACCTCATGGCCGCTGCGTCGCAGGGCCTGCCAACCGGTGCCATTGCATCCATCCCCATCAGTTCGGCCGACTCTTCACAACCGTCGGCTGGGTCGGCCAAAACAAGTCGGGCTCTAGTTGTGCACTGGCCCTTCGGGTGCCCGCCGTCCGGGCTAGGAAAGCCGGCCCACTCGAGCTGTGAGGCAGCACTAGCGACCTTCAAGTCGCAGAAGGAGGAGATCCTCGACCTCGCTCCAAAGAAGATCGTCGTGTTGCGCTGCCCGGTATGCACCCACGAGTCCGTTTTTGATGAGGCCGGGTAGCGGCCCGCCTGGCAGAGAACAGCACTCTGCCGAGGGATCGAGAGTCCCTGGTTAATGTGGACGACGAACGCCTCTATGATACGGTTGTTTGGCACGACACGCAGGTTCGTCGGCCCATCTATTCACCTCGTCGGTCTTTCTTCTTGTTGGTTGTGCTTACGACCTTGGTTCTTCTATAGGCGATCACCGCACTAGTGTCCCTTCAGCTACACATGTCAGCGAAGAGTAAGGCCAAGGCCGCCCTGGAGAGGAAGGTGACCGAGATCAAGGCGACCGAGGCGAAGTTGAAAACCCTCAGTGACAAGTTGGAGAAGTTCCGGGGGTATTATGCGACCCAGAAGGATCAATTCGCCAAGCTGGAGAAGGTCGCTTTGGAGCTGGGGGGAGGACCAACGACGGGGAGGCCCAAAGGGTCGCTGCAGAGAACATCCTGGCTTCGAAGAGGGAGGAGGCCGTGAAGAAGACGGTCGACCTTGAGCGACGTGTCGCTGAGCTGACGAAGGTCGACTTGGATAAGGTCAGGGTCAAGACCGTCCGTCAGTACGAGGTCCAGGAGTTCGTCCCCCGCCCTGACAGTTATGAGGGCAGAGGGCTTCAATGAGGGTCTGGAGGCCGACCATGAGAGGGCCAAGGAGAGGTTGGGGAATATTTATCCCAACCTTGAGATTGATTTCTCGCTTTTGTCGATTGCCTCCGACGACGAATGGGATGTCTCCCCTGCTGCCAATGTTGAAGCGATGGAGAATCCTGCTAGTGGCGGCCAGATGGATGCCCAAGCTCCAAAAGTGGGCGACCAAGAAAGTGGCGACCGAGTCGAGGCGTCGTAGTCTGGGGTCGTCGATGTCAATCCAGCCTTGAGGCAGAGCTTGGAGCTTTTTGTTGTAACTCTGTCTGTAGTGTATAAGTTAATGAAGTTTGAAAATTTCTTTGCTTACTGCCGTCGTTATTTGTATGCCTTGTGTCTTTGTATGTGTATGCCCCCAGCCTTCGGCATGGACGAGCTAAGGGTCGAGGAGAGGCGGAATGTTGTAGAGTCGGTGGACAAAGCTCCTAGGTGGGTCTCCTTTGTAGGTCATCGCAGGAGTCTTTGTGAGGGGTGTTCAGGGCCGTAGCCCGTGTGCGCCCTTGGAGCCTTTCGGCCCGAGCTGCCCCGGATCTCTGAGAGGGTGGGTATTGGGCCATCGCATACCCTACATTCTGTATGATCCTGTCAAAACAAGGACGTTAGGATCGAATAATGAAGTAGAGACTTACGCTTGCGTACGCGACACCGTAATCTCGGAACTTCGCCCTCGGATTCGCCACAACGGTCGATACTTCATCACGGAGGATCGAAGCAGAGTTTCACCGCCTAAATCTCTATTTAGAAGAGGATTTTAATGGAAGGGAGAAGAAGAATATAAGATGCCTTTTGCAAACTTATGTCATGGAAAGTGTAGTATGAATGCCTTACCCTTGGGTCCTATTTATAGGCTTTAGGGGTAGTTATTGTAGGAAATAACTAAATATAAGCTTATTAGCCTATATTAGCACATTCATTTATCCTCTTCTTCATTCACTTATCAAGTGCCTTTATGCACTTATAAAGTGACTTTTTCCACTTATCGAGTGGCTTTTTCCACTTATCGAGTGGTCCTTTTCACACGCCACCTCTTAGGTGTTGTCACGCCCCGCTTCCCAAAATGGACGGAGGCGAAGCGTGACTAAGGCCCGCTTGGGCCAGAGCTGAGAAGCTCGGACCCAATAAGCGTCTGTAGGGGTACCATTTTAAAAGTTTCAGGTTCTTGCATTAATAAAGTTCGAAACAACAGATAGTACAGAAAAGAAGTTGCATTCATTAAATTAGAGATATAATATCCAACGAGTACAAAGTCTAAAAAGGAGCCTAAGCATGGCAACAAAAGATTTAAAAGCAAACCTAAAAGCGGTAACCTCTGAAAGTGGCGACTAAAAAGACCTCTAGGTCTGGTCCCCGTCGGGCACGTACTCTGGGTCGATGTCCTCGGATCCTCGTACTCCAGTGAGACTGCCTCGTCCACGAACTCTGGCTGAGCACCTGACGTACAGCACCCCAAAAGAAAGGAACTGTACGTCAGGTAAAGTCTACAAAAAGGGTTAGACTCTAATGCAAGCGTATCAACTTTTAGACAACGTTTTACTGGTTGGTTAGCATGCTGGGGTTATAACAGAGTAACACAACAGGAAGTAACGTAGCAGGAAAGTAAAACGCAACAAGTAGTAGTCGTAGCGTGTGCTACCAACTACGGGACTAACCTACAGGTGTCATGACAAGTCGGGACGTGACGGGACAAGACAAGGCAAGACAAGTGAGACACGAAAGGGTTCACGCCTTACGGTTCGAGGGGGATCAGACCCTCTTGCCGTGCGCACGCTCAACCCAACCCCAAACCCAGGAACTCAGGACAAGATTTACAGGGATCATTTCCGCTAGGGAAACATCCGAAACGCCCGAAGGCTTTTTGTGTAACAGGGATCACTTCCGCGGGGGAAAGCATCCGAAACGCCCGAAGGCTTTTTGTGTAACAGGGATCACTTCCGTGGGGGAAAGCATCCGAAACGCCCGAAGGCTTTTTGTGTAACAGGACACGACATGACAAGTGTAGGGAGTTGTTATTCTAGGGTGTCCACATGCACGCACACGCAAGATAGTCCTATGATGTCAACAGTTGTTGTTGTCAGGCTTAGACTTCGTCGTCAAGTCTGAGCCGTCAGGAGTCGTCCCGGACGCTATCATTTCACATCCGGTTCTATTTGTTCACAGTTAACAATTCTAACCAACTAGGGCCTAAGCACAGCCAAAAGTGCAAGTGGATACACTTGCCTGCGGTGGCGAGTGTGTCGTCCGTCCAGAGCGCCTCGTCCAAGCGTCGCGTCCTCGGTAGTCCGTCTGAAATAGGGTCACGGCGACGGTGCCAGGTCTCGTTTTCAGTAATTCCTATTAGGGTTTGTGTCTAGGTTGTCGGGACTACCCTATTCATCAAAAGTCACATTTTAATGTTCTGTTTGATCTAGATCGACTTCTACCCTATGTGCACAGAAATAATTGTCCGATTGTCGGTCTTTCCTACGGTGGGCAGCGTTTTAGAGATGCTGAAAGTAAATTTAGTTTGAGTTGACCAAATTTTAGTTAGGGTTTGATTTAACTACGGTGTGGGTTGCTACGAGTTCGGGGTACCAACCTGAATGATGTTCACGCGTGAATCTGGCGTCGGATTCTGAAAACAGTTACAGACCCCGTCGCGGTTTTCAGTTACTTGACTGCGGTAGCGCGGAATCTATCTGAGTCATTCGGTCCCGATATCAGTCTTAAAAAAAATAAAACTATCTTTAAAAAAACACTGTTTACCTATCACTAAATGGTATGACTTAATATGCTATAAAATACGGTATAAGTAACATTATAAATGTAACCTGATATACTAGCATATCACGCAACACTGATTTAATATGTAGCACAAATAGGGTCTAAATAATATAACTTGTACTCCTATACAATAATATAATTACCATAAGAAAACTTACAGATCCTATTGCAACTCATGGGTACGCACATCACATGCCCTCACATACATTTTATTTACCCAAACATGATGCACTCAAAATTGATAATTGCAGGTGCAATGAAAGCATGCAAGGGAAACTCACCGTCCCTACGTGTTGCCTCGGGCTATAGGCGGTGGGAGATGTCGGTAGCGCATCGAACGACGGAGGGCGTCGGATCTATGGTGGCCGGAGGGAGAGGTCTCGGGCGAGAGGGTGTTGCCGGAGAAACATCGCGCGATGGTGTCGCCGCTGCTGCTGCGAAGCGCAACAGCCGGCGCCTGGAGTGGCGCCGTAAGCCTCTCCTGGGCGGCCCTCACCGGCGTGAAGAGGGGAGGTTGGTCGGCAGTCCAAGGGGGCAAGCGTTGAAGGTCGGGGTTTGCGGCGCCGTGAGGGAGGCCGAAGTCGACTTCGGGAAGGCCTCGTGGGAGGCGCGCGGGAAGGAGGCCCCGGTCTTCGATGGAGAGTTGCGTGCGCGACAGAGATGAAGGGCTGATAATAATTTTCGAACTGGGTAAAAGAAACTGGCGGTTGGGGGCACAAAATAACCCTAGGCATAGCTTTATAGAATAGGAGAGTAAGGGGTAGGGGCTGTTCACGTGGGGAGTGGGTGAGGGATATAGGGTACGGTTGCTCTTATGTAGGATTTGATACCAGCTTCTATATATATTTTTTTTAAAATCCCTTACAAAACGAATTGACAGTATTAATAGATTCTTAATAGAAAGTCAAAGTTCAGCTTTAAATCATTTCTAATGTTAGGTATAAAGGAAAATGCACAGCTTCCTAAAACATCAACCACATATAAATATGTATATGAATGAAGTGATTTATTAATTTGAGTTTTGTAACAAAGGGTACGTACAGATTCCAATTCAAAATAAAGAGAATAAAAAAAACAACAGTGTTTAAGTTATTAACAAAAAAATAAAGCAGATAAGTCCACAAACGTCCTAAAATTACAAAGAAAATACCGGGGCCCTCGCGCCTCCTAGAGGGTCGTGAATACAAGGTCCGATCGCGAGTCCGAACTACAGATAATAAATCAAAAATCAGAGTGCAAGAGACACACAATCCCATACATCAAAAGGGTACGTACGAAATACGTACGACGGAAAAAGTGGCCGTTACATTCTACCCACCTTAGAAATGATTCCGCCCTCGGAATCACTCATACTAAGACTAATTATAAAATCCATAAATACCTAAGCCTATAACTCACATCCTCCACACAATGGTCTCTAGTCCTATACTTTTAACATCATTCCTCAAATAATCCGTCATAATCCTTCTTTTCACTGGGTAATGCCACGACTAAACTCACCTCCTAATACGTAGCTATAAACCCATCACTTACTGTTCAAGTTCCCAATTCCAAGTTCTCCTAAAAGAATAACAATCATCTTCTCATACCATACCACTCCACTAATCATCATCGCTCATTAACATCTTTAAATTCCCAATCTCTTCCCATTATTAATCAATCGCTAAAAGATGTTCTAGCCAATTACCAATCCAAGACAAAAAGAACTTGTCTATCTTACAACACATTCACAAATCTACAGTCGTCGTGTCCTCAACACGTTCCTTATCATATCTTCCCATAAATTCATCCGCCAAATAATTGAACTATCAAAAATCATATCTCATCCCACTCATTATAATTATTCTCAACCAATATTAAATCCGACAACCTAGCCATCCATTTATCTCAATACATCGAGTTATTCCCAATGTTTTCTCACGTCAACTCATCAATCAAGTCTTGATGCTTTAAATGCTCTACTCATTCTCATGATCACCCTAACTCGTACCATACTCCGTAGCTACTCCTATCTACCACTCGTCTAAGTATCAAGTCTGATAAGTTTTCTTCTCCCTGCATAAAATTTCATCCGACCAGAATCTTCCATTGAGTCAGTCACCCATCGGTATTATAAATAAGTCTTAGACAGCTAATTCTTTTCATCCAAAGAAATCTAATCCAATATCCTTGTGTTCCAAAATCAATTAATCACTGCTATAAAAATCTCATCTCACCCTGAGCCTACCCGCAAACAAAATCTTATAACGATAATAGCTATTCCCAATGGTATAACAACAATAAACCTGACATTTCTAAGAGAGAAAAAGAAAAGAAAAGAAAGGGAAACTTAAAGCCAATGAAATATTTTAAAACATTTGGAAAAACATGCGGAGTTGTGGTAATGGATGAGGGAGGATAAGTGATTTGTGATTCTTGTGAGCTAATTTCAAAAACTTTAAATGATTTGATTTAAAGAAAACAAATAGGTTTTTGAAACGTATATAAGCATCAAAATAAGCTAAACTAAAATACGAGAGACTAGGTCTAAGGAATTTGCCTGCTATGACGGTTACCCACACAAATATGAATACCATCATTCAGTCAACTCCATAAGTATGTCATGGACCACATTGAGTATGCATACAAGACACAAGAGACAAACATCAAGATCCTAAAGGTAACACACTTATACAGGTTTACACACTATACCTATATATATACATCACGATGACCTCACAAACCAAAGGGCCTACTACTAACTAGAGATGACGTAGGCAACTACAGGCACTGATGTCTACATAAAAGAAGGAGACCGAAACCAAAAGCGACACGAAACAAGATCGAAAGAACGAAATCAGATAAGGAGAGGATAAGAAGATAGCCGGATGGACGGGACAAAATATTGCTTAAAATGACTGAACGATGAAAGAAGGATTTTGTGTAAAATATGGTATCATATACCTTTAAAAATATATATTCATATACTTAAAAGTGAGTAGATGTAGCAAATCAAAGTCTTGGAAAAAGTAAGACGAAGGAAGGATGGGTAGGGTGAGAAACGATTGTTTTGCAAATGAAAAAAAATAAGTTTACCCAAAGATTTTGAAATGTGGTCAAGAAGAACATAGAACTGGTATAATAATAATAATAAAATAATTGAAGTTCCCTCTAGTCTAGAAAATATTTTTAAAAAAGTATGTCCGGTAAGTGATTAGAAATAGATCTTGTAGTTTAGAAAATTTATATATATATATTGGATTATAGAATTGATAACAAGGTTTAGAACTGAAACACGAAAGATTTCGATTTGAAAATAGGTGCGAGAAAGCAAAATAATTTTACGACCAGAGAGGTTTCAAGATCAGCGAAAGAATTTTAACTCAACCGAAAAAGAAATTTTGAAATATATAATATAGAGGTTTTCAAAGAAATTTAGCTGAGCGAAAAAAACTTAGTAATAAATTTCGAAAATACTTTTAGTGGAAGCAGAATCGGTCAAGGAAGGGATTTGAAGGATCGACGACAATCGTCAGGGAACGATCACGTGAATCGGGAGACAGGAAAATGATTGCTTGAAGAATAGTGTAGGTTATGAATCATGAAGGGCTACGATGGAACATTATGGCTGACAACACAAAATTGTAAAGATCATGGCGACGCTAGAAGTTAGGCGTTCTAGTTATCGGGTCGTCTAAGGATCAGGAGAGCTCGGCACTAAGATTTCCTAATGAGCTAGACTATAATCAGGATCTAAGGGGGAGGTTCCTAAGAGAATCAAGGTTACGTTCCGCTGGGCCCAAAGTCGATGGAGCTGGGCGAGCGACTAAACTAAAAGAAGGACTCTAGAAATCTAATTTGGTCAGAGTTAGGGAGTGAGAGGCTACTAAGGTATCCTAAGACGGGTACGGCTAAATCTTAACCAAGGCGTCTAACTATCAAACTGGGACGTCTACCTAAGTCTTCCTACCACCTAAGACTGGGAAAACCTAATTCAGACTTGTACGTGGATATTAAATGAATGCGGTACTTTTATTGTTCCGAACTTTTGCATGACCTGCATGGGCCACCACTAAAACCTGTCACGCCCCGCTTCCCAAAATGGACGGAGGCGAAGCGTGACTAAGGCCCGCTTGGGCCAGAGCTGAGAAGCTCGGACCCAATAAGCGTCTGTAGGGGTACCATTTTAAAAGTTTCAGGTTCTTGCATTAATAAAGTACGAAACAACAGATAGTACAGAAAAGAAGTTGCATTCATTAAATTAGAGATATAATATCCAACGAGTACAAAGTCTAAAAAGGAGCCTAAGCATGGAAACAAAAGATTTAAAAGCAAACCTAAAAGCGGTAACCTCTGAAAGTGGCGACTAAAAAGACCTCTAGGTCTGGTCCCCGTCGGGCACGTACTCTGGGTCGACGTCCTCGGCTCCTCGTACTCCAGTGAGACTGCCTCGTCCACGAACTCTGGCTGAGCACCTGACGTACAGCACCCCAAAAGAAAGGAACTGTACGTCAGGTAAAGTCTACAAAAAGGGTTAGACTCTACTGCAAGTGTATCAACTTTTAGACAATGTTTTACTGGTTGGTTAGCATGCTGGGGTTATAACAGAGTAACACAACATGAAGTAACGTAGCAGGAAAGTAAAACGCAACAAGTAGTAGTCGTAGCGTGTGCTACCAACTACGGGACTAACCTACAGGTGTCATGACAAGTCGGGACGTAACGGGACAAGACAAGACAAGACAAGTGAGACACGAAAGGGTTCACGCCTTACGGTTCGAGGGGGATCAGACCCTCTTGCAGTGCGCACGCTCAACCCAACCCCAAACCCAGGAACTCAGGACAAGATTTACAGGGATCATTTCCGCTAGGGAAAGCATCCGAAACGCCCGAAGGCTTTTTGTGTAACAGGGATCACTTCCGCGGGGGAAAGCATCCGAAACGCCCGAAGGCTTTTTGTGTAACAGGGATCACTTCCGCGGGGGAAAGCATCCGAAACGCCCGAAGGCTTTTTGTGTAACAGGGATCACTTCCGCGGGGGAAAGCATCCGAAACGCCCGAAGGCTTTTTGTGTAACAGGACACGACATGACAAGTGTAGGGAGTTGTTATTCTAGGGTGTCCACATGCACGCACACGCAAGATAGTCCTATGATGTCAACAGTTCTTGTTGTCAGGCTCAGACTTTGTCGTCAAGTCTGAACCGTCAGGAGTCGTCCCGGATGCTATCATTTCACATCCGGTTCTATTTGTTCACAGTTAACAATTCTAACCAACTAGGGCCTAAGCACAGCCAAAAGTGCAAGTGGATACACTTGCCTGCGGTGGCGAGTGTGTCGTCCGTCCAGAGCGCCACGTCCAAGCGTCGCGTCCTCGGTAGTCCGTCTGAAATAGGGTCACGGCGACGGTGTCAGGTCTCATTTTCAGTAATTCCTATTAGGGTTTGTGTCTAGGTTGTCGGGACTACCCTATTCATCAAAAGTCACATTTTAATGTTCTGTTTGATCTAGATCGACTTCTACCCTATGTGCACAGAAATAATTGTCCGATTGTCGGTCTTTCCTACGGTGGGCAGCGTTTTAGAGATGCTGAAAGTAAATTTAGTTTGAGTTGACCAAATTTTAGTTAGGGTTTGATTTAACTACGGTGTGGGTTGCTACGAGTTCGGGGTACCAACCTGAATGATGTTCACGCGTGAATCTGGCGTCGGATTCTGAAAACAGTTACAGACCCCGTCGCGGTTTTCAGTTACTTGACTGCGGTAGCGCGGAATCTATCTGAGTCATTCGGTCCCGATATCAGTCTTAAAAAAAATAAAACTATCTTTAAAAAAACACTGTTTACCTATCACTAAATGGTATGACTTAATATGCTATAAAATACGGTATAAGTAACATTATAAATGTAACCTGATATACTAGCATATCACGCAACACTGATTTAATATGTAGCACAAATAGGGTCTAAATAATATAACTTGTACTCCTATACAATAATATAATTACCATAAGAAAACTTACAGATCCTATTGCAACTCATGGGTACGCACATCACATGCCCTCACATACATTTTATTTACCCAAACATGATGCACTCAAAATTGATAATTGCAGGTGCAATGAAAGCATGCAAGGGAAACTCACCGTCCCTACGTGTTGCCTCGGGCTATAGGCGGTGGGAGATGTCGGTAGCGCATCGAACGACGGAGGGCGTCGGATCTATGGTGGCCGGAGGGAGAGGTCTCGGGCGAGAGGGTGTTGCCGGAGAAACATCGCGCGATGGTGTCGCCGCTGCTGCTGCGAAGCGCAACAGCCGGCGCCTGGAGTGGCGCCGTAAGCCTCTCCTGGGCGGCCCTCACCGGCGTGAAGAGGGGAGGTTGGTCGGCAGTCCAAGGGGGCAAGCGTTGAAGGTCGGGGTTTGCGGCGCCGTGAGGGAGGCCGAAGTCGACTTCGGGAAGGCCTCGTGGGAGGCGCGCGGGAAGGAGGTTCCGGTCTTCGATGGAGAGTTGCGTGCGCGACAGAGATGAAGGGCTGAAAATAATTTTCGAACTGGGTAAAAGAAACTGGCGGCTGGGGGCACAAAATAACCCTAGGCATAGCTTTATAGAATAGGAGAGTAAGGGGTAGGGGCTGTTCACGTGGGGAGTGGGTGAGGGATATAGGGTACGGTTGCTCTTATGTAGGATTTGATATCAGCTTCTATATATATTTTTTTAAAATCCCTTACAAAACGAATTGACAGTATTAATAGATTCTTAATAGAAAGTCAAAGTTCAGCTTTAAATCATTTCTAATGTTAGGTATAAAGGAAAATGCACAGCTTCCTAAAACATCAACCACATATAAATATGTATATGAATGAAGTGATTTATTAATTTGAGTTTTGTAACAAAGGGTACGTACAGGTTCCAATTCAAAAATAAAGAGAATAAAAAAACAACAGTGTTTAAGTTATTAACAAAAAAATAAAGCAGATAAGTCCACAAACGTCCTAAAATTACAAAGAAAATACCGGGGCCCTCGCGCCTCCGAGAGGGTCGTGAATACAAGGTCCGATCGCGAGTCCGAACTACAGATAATAAATCAAAAATCAGAGTGCAAGAGACACACAATCCCATACATCAAAAGGGTACGTACGAAATACGTACGACGGAAAAAGTGGCCGTTACATTCTACCCACCTTAGAAATGATTCCGCCCTCGGAATCACTCATACTAAGACTAATTATAAAATCCATAAATACCTAAGCCTATAACTCACATCCTCCACACAATGGTCTCTAGTCCTATACTTTTAACATCATTCCTCAAATAATCCGTCATAATCCTTCTTTTCACTGGGTAATGCCACGACTAAACTCACCTCCTAATACGTAGCTATAAACCCATCACTTACTGTTCAAGTTCCCAATTCCAAGTTCTCCTAAAAGAATAACAATCATCTTCTCATACCATACCACTCCACTAATCATCATCGCTCATTAACATCTTTAAATTCCCAATCTCTTCCCATTATTAATCAATCGCTAAAAAGATGTTCTAGCCAATTACCAATCCAAGACAAAAAGAACTTGTCTATCTTACAACACATTCACAAATCTACAGTCGTCGTGTCCTCAACACGTTCCTTATCATATCTTCCCATAAATTCATCCGCCAAATAATTGAACTATCAAAAATCATATCTCATCCCACTCATTATAATTATTCTCAACCAATATTAAATCCGACAACCTAGCCATCCATTTATCTCAATACATCGTGTTATTCCCAATGTTTTCTCACGTCAACTCATCAATCAAGTCTTGATGCTTTAAATGCTCTACTCATTCTCATGATCACCCTAACTCGTACCATACTCCGTAGCTACTCCTATCTACCACTCGTCTAAGTATCAAGTCTGATAAGTTTTCTTCTCCCTGCATAAAATTTCATCCGACCAGAATCTTCCATTGAGTCAGTCACCCATCGGTATTATAAATAAGTCTTAGACAGCTAATTCTTTTCATCCAAAGAAATCTAATCCAATATCCTTGTGTTCCAAAATCAATTAATCACTGCTATAAAAATCTCATCTCACCCTGAGCCTACCCGCAAACAAAATCTTATAACGATAATAGCTATTCCCAATGGTATAACAACAATAAACCTGACATTTCTAAGAGAGAAAAAGAAAAGAAAAGAAAGGGAAACTTAAAGCCAATGAAATATTTTAAAACATTTGGAAAAACATGCGGAGTTGTGGTAATGGATGAGGGAGGATAAGTGATTTGTGATTCTTGTGAGCTAATTTCAAAAACTTTAAATGATTTGATTTAAAGAAAACAAATAGGTTTTTGAAACGTATATAAGCATCAAAATAAGCTAAACTAAAATACGAGAGACTAGGTCTAAGGTTACCCACACAAATATGAATACCATCATTCAGTCAACTCCATAAGTATGTCATGGACCACATTGAGTATGCATACAAGACACAAGAGACAAACATCAAGATCCTAAAGGTAACACACTTATACAGGTTTACACACTATACCTATATATATACATCACGATGACCTCACAAACCAAAGGGCCCACTACTAACTAGAGATGACGTAGGCAACTACAGGCACTGATGTCTACATAAAAGAAGGAGACCGAAACCAAAAGCGACACGAAACAAGATCGAAAGAACGAAATCAGATAAGGAGAGGATAAGAAGATAGCCGGATGGACGGGACAAAATATTGCTTAAAATGACTGAACGATGAAAGAAGGATTTTGTGTAAAATATGGTATCATATACCTTTAAAAATATATATTCATATACTTAAAAGTGAGTAGATGTAGCAAATCAAAGTCTTGGAAAAAGTAAGACGAAGGAAGGATGGGTAGGGTGAGAAACGATTGTTTTGCAAATGAAAAAAAATAAGTTTACCCAAAGATTTTGAAATGTGGTCAAGAAGAACATAGAACTGGTATAATAATAATAATAAAATAATTGAAGTTCCCTCTAGTCTAGAAAATATTTTTAAAAAAGTATGTCCGGTAAGTGATTAGAAATAGATCTTGTAGTTTAGAAAATTTATATATATATATATTGGATTATAGAATTGATAACAAGGTTTAGAACTGAAACACGAAAGATTTCGATTTGAAAATAGGTGCGAGAAAGCAAAATAATTTTACGACCAGAGAGGTTTCAAGATCAGCGAAAGAATTTTAACTCAACCGAAAAAGAAATTTTGAAATATATAATATAGAGGTTTTCAAAGAAATTTAGCTGAGCGAAAAAAACTTAGTAATAAATTTCGAAAATACTTTTAGTGGAAGCAGAATCGGTCAAGGAAGGGATTTGAAGGATCGACGACAATCGTCAGGGAACGATCACGTGAATCGGGAGACAGGAAAATGATTGCTTGAAGAATAGTGTAGGTTATGAATCATGAAGGGCTACGATGGAACATTATGGCTGACAACACAAAATTGTAAAGATCATGGCGACGCTAGAAGTTAGGCGTTCTAGTTATCGGGTCGTCTAAGGATCAGGAGAGCTCGGCACTAAGATTTCCTAATGAGCTAGACTATAATCAGGATCTAAGGGGGAGGTTCCTAAGAGAATCAAGGTTACGTTCCGCTGGGCCCAAAGTCGATGGAGCTGGGCGAGCGACTAAACTAAAAGAAGGACTCTAGAAATCTAATTTGGTCAGAGTTAGGGAGTGAGAGGCTACTAAGGTATCCTAAGACGGGTACGGCTAAATCTTAACCAAGGCGTCTAACTATCAAACTGGGACGTCTACCTAAGTCTTCCTACCACCTAAGACTGGGAAAACCTAATTCAGACTTGTACGTGGATATTAAATGAATGCGGTACTTTTATTGTTCCGAACTTTTGCATGACCTGCATGGGCCACCACTAAAACCTGTCACGCCCCGCTTCCCAAAATGGACGGAGGCGAAGCGTGACTAAGGCCCGCTTGGGCCAGAGCTGAGAAGCTCGGACCCAATAAGCGTCTGTAGGGGTACCATTTAAAAAGTTTCAGGTTCTTGCATTAATAAAGTACGAAACAACAGATAGTACAGAAAAGAAGTTGCATTCATTAAATTAGAGATATAATATCCAACGAGTACAAAGTCTAAAAAGGAGCCTAAGCATGGAAACAAAAGATTTAAAAGCAAACCTAAAAGCGGTAACCTCTGAAAGTGGCGACTAAAAAGACCTCTAGGTCTGGTCCCCGTCGGGCACGTACTCTGGGTCGACGTCCTCGGCTCCTCGTACTCCAGTGAGACTGCCTCGTCCACGAACTCTGGCTGAGCACCTGACGTACAGCACCCCAAAAGAAAGGAACTGTACGTCAGGTAAAGTCTACAAAAAGGGTTAGACTCTACTGCAAGTGTATCAACTTTTAGACAATGTTTTACTGGTTGGTTAGCATGCTGGGGTTATAACAGAGTAACACAACATGAAGTAACGTAGCAGGAAAGTAAAACGCAACAAGTAGTAGTCGTAGCGTGTGCTACCAACTACGGGACTAACCTACAGGTGTCATGACAAGTCGGGACGTAACGGGACAAGACAAGACAAGACAAGTGAGACACGAAAGGGTTCACGCCTTACGGTTCGAGGGGGATCAGACCCTCTTGCAGTGCGCACGCTCAACCCAACCCCAAACCCAGGAACTCAGGACAAGATTTACAGGGATCATTTCCGCTAGGGAAAGCATCCGAAACGCCCGAAGGCTTTTTGTGTAACAGGGATCACTTCCACGGGGGAAAGCATCCGAAACGCCCGAAGGCTTTTTGTGTAACAGGGATCACTTCCGCGGGGGAAAGCATCTGAAACGCCCGAAGGCTTTTTGTGTAACAGGGATCACTTCCGCGGGGGAAAGCATCCGAAACGCCCGAAGGCTTTTTGTGTAACAGGACACGACATGACAAGTGTAGGGAGTTGTTATTCTAGGGTGTCCACATGCACGCACACGCAAGATAGTCCTATGATGTCAACAGTTCTTGTTGTCAGGCTCAGACTTTGTCGTCAAGTCTGAACCGTCAGGAGTCGTCCCGGATGCTATCATTTCACATCCGGTTCTATTTGTTCACAGTTAACAATTCTAACCAACTAGGGCCTAAGCACAGCCAAAAGTGCAAGTGGATACACTTGCCTGCGGTGGCGAGTGTGTCGTCCGTCCAGAGCGCCTCGTCCAAGCGTCGCGTCCTCGGTAGTCCGTCTGAAATAGGGTCACGGCGACGGTGTCAGGTCTCGTTTTCAGTAATTCCTATTAGGGTTTGTGTCTAGGTTGTCGGGACTACCCTATTCATCAAAAGTCACATTTTAATGTTCTGTTTGATCTAGATCGACTTCTACCCTATGTGCATAGAAATAATTGTCCGATTGTCGATCTTTCCTACGGTGGGCAGCGTTTTAGAGATGTTGAAAGTAAATTTAGTTTGAGTTGACTAAATTTTAGTTAGGGTTTGATTTAACTACGGTGTGGGTTGCTACGAGTTCGGGGTACCAACCTGAATGATGTTCACGCGTGAATCTGGCGTCGGATTCTGAAAACAGTTACAGACCCCGTCGCGGTTTTCAGTTACTTGACTGCGGTAGCGCGGAATCTATCTGAGTCATTCGGTCCCGATATCAGTCTTAAAAAAAATAAAACTATCTTTAAAAAAACACTGTTTACCTATCACTAAATGGTATGACTTAATATGCTATAAAATACGGTATAAGTAACATTATAAATGTAACCTGATATACTAGCATATCACGCAACACTGATTTAATATGTAGCACAAATAGGGTCTAAATAATATAACTTGTACTCCTATACAATAATATAATTACCATAAGAAAACTTACAGATCCTATTGCAACTCATGGGTACGCACATCACATGCCCTCACATACATTTTATTTACCCAAACATGATGCACTCAAAATTGATAATTGCAGGTGCAATGAAAGCATGCAAGGGAAACTCACCGTCCCTACGTGTTGCCTCGGGCTATAGGCGGTGGGAGATGTCGGTAGCGCATCGAACGACGGAGGGCGTCGGATCTATGGTGGCCGGAGGGAGAGGTCTCGGGCGAGAGGGTGTTGCCGGAGAAACATCGCGCGATGGTGTCGCCGCTGCTGCTGCGAAGCGCAACAGCCGGCGCCTGGAGTGGCGCCGTAAGCCTCTCCTGGGCGGCCCTCACCGGCGTGAAGAGGGGAGGTTGGTCGGTAGTCCAAGGGGGCAAGCGTTGAAGGTCGGGGTTTGCGGCGCCGTGAGGGAGGCCGAAGTCGACTTCGGGAAGGCCTCGTGGGAGGCGCGCGGGAAGGAGGTTCCGGTCTTCGATGGAGAGTTGCGTGCGCGACAGAGATGAAGGGCTGAAAATAATTTTCGAACTGGGTAAAAGAAACTGGCGGCTGGGGGCACAAAATAACCCTAGGCATAGCTTTATAGAATAGGAGAGTAAGGGGTAGGGGCTGTTCACGTGGGGAGTGGGTGAGGGATATAGGGTACGGTTGCTCTTATGTAGGATTTGATATCAGCTTCTATATATATTTTTTTAAAATCCCTTACAAAACGAATTGACAGTATTAATAGATTCTTAATAGAATGTCAAAGTTCAGCTTTAAATCATTTCTAATGTTAGGTATAAAGGAAAATGCACAGCTTCCTAAAACATCAACCACATATAAATATGTATATGAATGAAGTGATTTATTAATTTGAGTTTTGTAACAAAGGGTACGTACAGATTCCAATTCAAAATAAAGAGAATAAAAAAAACAACAGTGTTTAAGTTATTAACAAAAAAATAAAGCAGATAAGTCCACAAACGTCCTAAAATTACAAAGAAAATACCGGGGCCCTCGCGCCTCCGAGAGGGTCGTGAATACAAGGTCCGATCGCGAGTCCGAACTACAGATAATAAATCAAAAATCAGAGTGCAAGAGACACACAATCCCATACATCAAAAGGGTACGTACGAAATACGTACGACGGAAAAAGTGGCCGTTACAGGTGTTCTATCTGTAAGCCATGACAATACTTTGTTTTGCCTAGGTCTTTCATTTCAAAAGTATGTTTTAGGCTTTCAGATATCTCATTGATCTCTGCAGGAGATCCTATGAGATTTAAGTCATCAAAATATACTGCTATGATGACAAATCATGTTCCCGTTCTTTTGATAAAGATACACGGGTAGACTTCATTATTCGTGAATCCTTACTGTGCAAGGAAATCACCAAGTCTGTTATACCACATCTTTCCCGATTGCTTTAGACCATATAATGATCTATGCAGCCTTACAGAGAATACGTCCCGAGGTACCTCTTTCATCTCTGGGGGTAGTTTAAACCCATCAGAAAGTCTCATATAGATATTTTTATCTATATCGCCATATAGATATGCAGTCACAACGTCCATGAGCTGCATTTCTAAGCTTTCCAGAGAAGTTAGGCTTATTAAAAATCGAAATGTGATCGAATCCATGACCGGGGAATACGTATCTTCGTAATCAACCCCCGGTCTTTGGGAAAAATCCTGGGCTACAAGGCGTGCCTTGTAGCGAATGATCACATTATTTTCTTCTCTTTTTCTTATGAAAACCCACGTATATCCCACAGGCTTTACACCTACTGGTGTTTGGACTACTGGGCCATAGACTTTGCGTTTCAAGAGTGAGTCCAGCTCTACTCTTATTGCCGCGTCCCACTTTGGCCAATCATCTCTGCGTTTACATTCCGCTAGAGATCGTGGTTCGACGTCATCGTCATATTCAGTGACGTGAACGGCAATATCGAACGCAAAATCGTCGTCGACGACTGTGCTATTTCTGTCCAGTACCTCTCCAGTACGTACAAAATTTAATCATGTTTCTCCTATTGTTTCCTCTGCAGGGGAAATAAGGATGGGAGAAGTATCTGGTCTGAGCTCAGCATCCTGTGGAGGGAAAATCTTATTATCTCCAGGAGTCTTCCTCTTTTGAGGAACTTTATCTTTTGAACCTGGTGGGCGTCCTCTTTTCAATTGAGGTACAACCAATTCTGCTGCCGGTGGATTGCATCCATCTATGGGGATATCAATCCTAGCTGGTGTATTAGCAGTAGGGACGTGTGAACGGACAATCTTCTGGTTGTCAGTAAACTTATCCGGCAAAAGATGTACTGTATTCTGAATGTGAAGGATCTTCAAGATCTCATCTTCACACAGATTAGTACGCGGATCATATAGGGACAAAGACTTCTGGTCCCAACTAATGGTCTCAGTATCTTCAGGCTTCTTAGACTGTGTGCCTAGTTTAGGAAAAATTTTCTCATCAAATTCACAGTCAGCAAAACATGCCTTGAATGCGTTCCCCGATAGGGGGTTCAAGGTATCTGATAATAGAGGGCGAATCAAACCCAATATAGATACCTAGACGACGCTGAGGACCCATTTTGGTCCTCTGAGGTGGTGCTATTGGGACATATACCACACAACCAAACACGCTCAAATGAGAGATATCTGGAGGTGCGCCATATGCAAGTTGCATCGGGGATAATGTATGACCTCCAGAGGGTCTTATCCTAATAAATGATGCGGCATGTAAAATAGCATGCCCCCAAGCATCCACCGGCAACTGGAATTGCATAAGCAATGGACGTGCAATCCATTGGAGTCTCTTTATAAGGGACTCAGCTAATCCATTCTGGGTGTGAACATGTGCTACATGATGTTCAACTTCAATACCCGTTGCCCGGCAATAGTCTTCGAAGACTTGTGAAGTAAATTCCCCCGCATTATCAAGATGTAGTTTCTTGATATGGTTATCGGGGAAATGAGCACGCAACCTTATTATTTGTGCCAATATCTTTGGAAAAGCTAGGTTGCGGGTGGACAAGAGGCACACATAAGACCATTTGGTTGATGCATCAATCAGTACCATGAAGTACCGAAATGGGCCACTTGCGGGGTGAATAGGCCCGCAAATGTCACCATGGATTCTCTCAAGGAAGCCAGTAGACTCTAATCCCACTTTCAGGATGGAGGGTCTCGTTATAAGTTTTCCATTGAAACAAGGGGGACAAGGAAATTCACCCTTATGAAGAATCTTCAGGTTCTTCAATTTATGTCCACGGGATTCAGCAATGTTGCGTCGCATCATTACTGATCCAGGGTGACCAAGTCTATTGTGTCAGAGTTGGAACTCTGGCAGTGATTGGCACGTCTGGTGCTCAGTCATATTGCCTTCAATTGGTTGAATGTATGTATGGTAGAGACCCGACGGGAGTCCCTTGAATCGCTCGCAGATGATCTTCTGGTCATCTTTTTGACGAGTTACATACAGATATTCAACCTTATTTTCATCTCTGGTTTCTAAGTGATATCCGTTTAAACGGAAGTCCTTGAAACTTACGAGATTCATGTTTGATTTAGGAGAGAATAATGCATTTTTTATTTGAAGTCTTGTGTTATTTGGGAGCAATATAATTGCTTCACCGAATCCTTCGATTATTTGGGACAGTCCTGAATTTGTGATAACATGACCGTCATATTTATTTATGCTATTAAAATAGCAATGTTCGCGAAGGATTGTGTGCGTCGAGGCACTGTCCACTAGGCACTCATATTTCATCTATATAAGCAAAAACGAAATTTTATTTGAGTAAAATGTAGACGACATTCAGAAAAAAAAGTTCGTACTAAAGCAAATAAAAGATGAAGATACATCGAATTTTAAATTCATAGATAAAGGATGATGCTCAATCGAGCAGGTCGTCGTTCTTGAAGTCTTTTGCAGTAAACATCGTTGGGGGCTGAACAGCCGCCAAGTTTGTTTCAGGTAGAGACTTCTGGCTCGCCTGGTATAGATCCTAGAGGTGGCGAGGAGTGCGGCAGTTTCTGGACCAATGGCCAGTCATGCCGCATCTAAGGCATTTATCCTCCCAGTTCTTCTTAGGAAGTGACACTTGGTCGGTGTTCTTTCGCTTCCATGTGAAGTTTCTCTTTCCCTTATTGTTTTTTTTGTCTGGGGAGCAGCACCTCTTGGTTGCTTCATTACAGCTTTCCCTTTCCTGTTTTTAGCCTTCATCTTGTTTTTCCACTTCTGGGGAGAAACGTGATGGGCTTCAGGGATAGGGGCAGTGCCAGCTGGACTTAAATTATGAGTGGCGAGCAGTAAGTCTCGGTTCTGCTCTGCCCTAAGTAGGCATGAGATCAGATCAGAGAATTTGGTGAAGTTACGTTCACGATACTGCTGCATGAGGATTGCATCTCTCTCGTGAAACGAGGTAAATGTCTTTTCCAACATGCGTTGTTCTGTCACTTCTTTACCGCACAACTTCAGGCGTGAGGTGATATTATGAAGTGCAAAATTATACTCAGCGACGGACTTATAGTCCTGAAGTCTGAGGTTTTCCCACTCATAACTGGCACGCGGTAATATAACATCAATTTGACGTTTATACCGTGCCTCCAGCGCTGTCCACATGTCCTTTGGGTCCTCAACCGTTAAGTATTCGGCCTTTAAGGTCCGATCTATATGTTTCCTAATGTAGATTATGGCTTTCGCCTTATCTCCATCGGATACAGTGGTTGGAGTACTGCTGCTGGATGCAGCAGCGGCCGCTGCTGGGGTCGAGGAAGGAGCCAAAATGGACCCAAGGAGGGCCATCGAGCGCAAGTGGAACTTCAAGTCCACTCGCCAACTCATGTAATTTTTTCCTGCAGAGTCAAGGACTTCGAAATCGACGCTTGCCAATTTTGCCATTTTATCTACGCAATTTAAAATAAGCATGAATTAATTGAAATTGAAAATCACGCGTAACAAATAAAGTAAGCAAAATGTGGGGATCGGCCAGATACCCAAAAAGTCCAAAGTCCAAAGTCCGAATATACAGTCCAGAAAGAAAAGAAAAATACAACTTGGAAACCCAGAATGGGTCCCTATATTTTCAAATTTACGCATCCGTCTTCATTTTGTCGGTACACCGGTCTTTGGCATAAATACATATAATCCTCACTTACAAATTCTCTCAAAAAGAAAATTAAATTGCAAGGAATATAAAGGGTATCAAATTGGCCGATCCCAAAAATCACATTTTAGCTTATAAAAACATCCACACAGTTTATAAATGCTACATGCACAAAATAAACAACCACGCATGTATATAACACAGGCATATAAAATATGGAAAAATAGACTATAAAATATGATAATCTCTCGGACCACGGGGAGACGCCATACACCGTTAGGTTAGTTGACTAACGGCAGAGCGGTCACAGGATCCTTAAGATAATTATATTTTGAAAAAAAATCCTAAAATTCCATAATTTAATAATAATGCGATAGTGTTATAAATTTAGCAATATAAAAGACTTGGCGACAGGCCCATGACACGGAATTAAAATAAATTAATAGTTTGAATGGGGATGCAGGCCCAAAAATATTAATCATTTTAATGTATTATTAACATTTGGGCTGCAGGCCCATTTGCCAAAAATTAATAAATTGCAATAGAATTTACTTGGCTTCTGGCCCTAATGAGTCAAATTAAAATATTGTTAACAGTTGGGCTGCAGGCCAAGTGTCAAAATTTTAATTAACACATTGAAAATTGCAATTTGAATAACTGGGCTTCAGGCCCGTTGTTGGCGTAAAATTTTAAGTTACATGGACGAGCCTGGTTGTAAAATTTTATAATTTTCCAAAAGTATTTAAGAAAAATGACAGCAGTGGGTTTCGATCCCTCGTCATTGTAAACTGTCCCTGTAATCTGCGGTTGTAGACCAGCCCACCCCATCAACCTTTGTTGAAGGTTAGAGATTAAATGGATATTTATATTCTAATCCAGCGCCAGGCTTATCAATGTATAAATCCGACCATGTATAAAGTATGCACTTTTGAATCAAGTTAATACTTAATGTCCTCCACAGTTTTTTCTTTCTTTCTTTCATATGCATATGCTTAATTTTTACGGTATACGGAATGATCATGGACGCACATAATTATTATATGCATCATATTTTTCACTGTGAACAATTGAAGAATTTGTTCTCTGCACATTTTTTTCTTTCTCCATGCCGTTATTAAACCTCGTTAATATTTCTTTATGTAAAAGATTATTTGAGGTTTCCTTGCAGAAACAGATTAATGATAATGCCATGAGGGGTTACTAACGCATGTGGGCATGTTTTATGCAACTGATTTGTTTAATTCATGTGGGCATACAGAAGTTTTATCAAATTACATAAAACAGAAATTCTATTAATATTTAGGAAAGTTCTAACCTTGAAAATTATTTTGTCTTCCCTTACACAGGGGGGTGGGGGGCTGTAATTAAATTTTTTTTAATGATTTTGTTGTATTTTATCAATGTATGATATTGTATTTAGCAGATTTGAAACAAGCCTAAAAGAGGTTGTAAAAAATCATGGCTAAAATAAAAATTTGTTTATAGCTATCTACGGGATCGATGGATATTACCTCTAGATTAAAAATCTAGGGAAGAGCCAAAGACTAGAAGATCCGTAGAGAGAAAATTCCACGCTCCAAATACGCCCAAGAGGAAATCCGCAACGTACAGCTGCAACCAAAGATTCCTTCGCGCGTAACAATTTAGAGGAGCGTAACAAAGTAGGGGATAGAATTTTCTGCGGGGAGAGAAGCTCAAAATTGAAGAGCCAAAAGTGCTCATAACGTATTGGAGAAAATGTTTGAAGAGAATTAACCATGGCAAGAAGCCATGGTGATTTATATATAAAATCACTTAGGCAACCCAAAAGACTAGGATACCAAAAGTCTCCACCACTTAATGTGGTGGAGTAAATGGGTGGATAAGTGGTGGAGAGGCCAAAGGCCTCCCCCCACTCACAACAGTATTAGCCTTTTTAAAATTCTCAAAAATCCTCCTATTCCGTTTTTTCCAAATGTGCCAAACCATAGTTCCAAATTGGCGAGTAGGCTCTAGACATTTTTTTAGCAAAGTGACCAAGGTAGTAGTTACCCACTTCGGTAAGGGTTGGATTGATGGGGGTTAGAACGCCTAACTTGAGTAGGATCCTGCTCAGAATATAATTCGAGTATCCACATTCAAAAAATAGATGATTGATGTTCTCAGCAACCCCCTCCTCGCAGAGAACATAATGGCTAGGCGTGTCGGCACCCATTATGCGAGGTGGTCTCGAGTTAGAAGTTTACTTTGAAAGGCTCGCAAAAATGTAAGCGCCATCTTTGGAATGTGTTTCTTATGCCAAACCAGTATGTAATAAGGAAGGATAGTACCTCGTCTTCTGCAGCCATCCTATGCTTCACGAACACAAAAAACAGGCCCAGGAGCTCAGTCCCAAGTATCAAACCCATGCCGAAGTGATGTCTGTTGGAGAATAGGCTGAATACGGTCAATTCCAGGATCCGCTATCCACCCAGAAGCCCCCCAGTAGTCGTTGACCATTTTGTTACTATCCACATCTGGGATTACACACACACACACACACACACACACACACACACACACACACACACACACACACACACACACACACACACACACACACACACACACACACACAAACTAGTCATAACATGTGCCCGCGGGTACGGTTCATTTAAGATTTTCCTCCGCGAAATCTTTGTTCCCCAAAAAATTATTTTCACAACCAAAATTGTGTGGAACTACAAATTATCATAAAAATATTTAGCGGTACTGGCGCCTTCGACACGGACCAGGAAATTCGGTGCGGGCACCTTCGACTCAGAACAACAAATTAGCGTAAAAAATCGGCGAAAATGCCTTCGGTGCGGAACAACAACTTCGCTTAAAAAAGTTTAACAAAGGCGCCGAACAACAAATTCGACATAGAATAACAAATTTGGCGCGGGCACCTTCGACGACGAACAACAAATTAGCGTAAAAAAATTTAGTGGGCGCCTTCGACGCTGGAAATTATTCTCACCTTGTTGCCCCATGCGTCGAAGAGACGGTGGGTCCCGTATTGAGCGAGAGATCATTCGATCTACATCAGTATTCGATCTGCAGCTTTAAGTGCAAGTGAAAGTTTTTTCCCAAAATGCATTAATTATGTGCACTCTGCTATTCCCCAGAAAATTTCATTCCCCAAAAAATTTCATTTCCCCAGAAACTTTCATTTCCCTAGAAATGTTTTTCCCTCCAAAACTTTCCAGAAAATCTCATCACAACCATTCATTCCTCAAGATTAAATCCAAGCCGTCTTTATATCAACCTGTTTGTCCAAGTCAGCTTGTCTTAGTCATCCCTAGGATTCAAAAAATAGTTGTTTAATGTAATATTGATATGAGTGATGCTATGGTGAGAATGTGAGATAATGGGCTTAAAGTGAGAAGAGAGATCTGGGCTGCCCGCTCAGATCGCATGGCTGAGATCTCCCCCAGCCTAGCTTGTATGCACCGGTCACGTGCTCCCCAAGTCGGGTGCCCCACTCCCTCAACAGCTGCTCTCTCCCCCGATCTGATCAGAAAAACCCCAGGCGATCGTTGGCATCAAATGAGCTCTCGTTCTCCCCTAGCTCGCGATCTCCTCTCCCCCAAGTTCGCGATCATGAGAGCCCTAGTAGATAACCATCCTCTCGACAATCAAGCGGCGTCTCCATCGTCCCCTAGCTTGTGATCTGCTGTCGCCCAAGCGTGCCCTAGCTCGCGATCCCCTCTCTCTCAAAGATCCCTCGCTACCCCTCTCAGTTTGCCCCACTCTAGGGTTTCGGATGTACTATGTTCTCCTCTAGCAGCCGATTTGCCTTCTCGCAGAATCCCCAATTACCTATGATTCCTATTTTTTTATGAAATTAGGGTTTTGTCTAATATTTCTTTTTTAGACCTACATGCATGTTTGTTCAGTAATATTTCCTATTTTTGATTCTTTAGGCTTGCATGCATGCTTGCCAAGATGTTTACAAGAAGAGTAGGTTGTATGTGCTAAAATGTGTTATGATGAATGTTACGAGGTGGAACTCGCGTACAATGAATTTGTATTATGGGGAACCAAGGGCACGGTGGTTATGTGGAGAAGGGGGTTTAGGTAGGCTGTCTTACAAGTGATTAGTGGGGTGATGAAGTTGGACTTGTCGCCGTTGGCGATCACGGGGTTGAATCTCACCGGATGCGGATGAGGCAGGTTGGATGGCAGGAGGCCAAAGCTGGCGTTGACCAAGGGGCGAGCTTTCCTGCAGCACGAACAACTCGTCAGAAGGGCGGGGTTGGGGTTCAACCCTTGGCCCCTCCGATGCCTAGGTCAGTGATAGGACTTAAAACGGGGGCTAGACACGCCGGTCGGACTAACGGTGTGCCGACCGCTCGTGGCGAGCTATATGTGGGAGAGCAAAGATATGGACGACCTTTGTTCTCGTGTGTGAATGAGAGATTGAGAGAGAATTTTCCAACCCCCTCACCGTAAGGGGAGAGTGGATATTTATACCTGTCGGGAGATGACTAGGCGGGGCTGATCTGGCATGTTGACTAGACGTGCTGAGCTGGCTCGGTTGTCAGCAGAAGCTTCGGACAAGGACGTCGGGAACAGGAGTTCCTGACCTACTTTTGTCAGGCGGCGCAACGGCCAAGGGGTGCTTTTGTCAGGATGTCAGGGCCGAAAGCGCTAACCGTCAGTCGGCTCAACCGTCAGGGGGCGCTTTGTCAGTCGGTCGGGTGACGTATGTGTCAGTCGTGTCCTTATCCTAGGTTGTTTGTCGTTGGCGACGAACTAAAGGTCGGGCTGTATCACTCTAGGCGCCGCGGTTCGTGGGAATCGGGCAGGTCGTTCGGATCGGGGGTTGTCCGGCCCGACCGCGTCCCCCGATCGGTCATGGGCTATGGTTCGCCGGTACGGAAGGATACGTCCGTGCCTGTCAGTAGGCCCGGCTTAGCTACCCAAGCGTCCCCAAGCGCGCTACCCCCGGTGGGTCGTGCGGTTGCGGTTGTACGCCTTGGCCTTGGCCCGTTTCCCAGTGGGTGGGGGGGTCAAGTGGCAGTTTCTCATGTCTTCCGACTCTTGGTTCTCTTTCTTTCGGAAGGGTGAGTGGTGACTTTATAGGGAGATCTCGCTGACGGTTTCTCCCATATTTATTACGCTGAGTTGTCCTTATTAATGGGCTCCTCGAATTCACGCCCGTGGGGAACCGCTTTTGCCAGGTGGCTCTTATGGGTCCTCTTTTGGAGTGTATTATTAATGGCGGCGTATTTCTCGAGCGTCCTTTCGTTTCATCGAGTCATATCAGGGCCGCCTACCTGGGGACTGACGCCATTTCGTCCCAGTTTGTGTGCCTCTGCCTTCTTTTGGTTTTTCGAGGGTCACGGGCGCGTGGTCCTTCTCGGGTTTGGGTGGCTAGGGTTGGCCCTGACCCAGAGGTCTTGAGGGGGGGAGCGGGCGCGTAGCCCGGCCCGTGCCCTTCTCGGGTTTGGGTGGCTAGGGTTGGCCCTACCACAGAGGTCTTGTGAGGGGGAGCGGGCGCGTAGCCCGGCCCGTGCCCTTGTGGCTAGGATTGGCCCTGCCCCAGAGGTCTTGAGGGGGGAGCGGGCGCATAGCCCGGCCCGTGCCCTTCTCTGGTTTGGGTGGCTAGGGTTGGCCCTGCCCCAGAGGTCTTGAGGGGGGGAGCGGGCGCGTAGCCCGGCCCGTGCCCTTCTCTGGTTTGGGTGGCTAGGGTTGGCCCTGCCCCAGAGGTCTTGAGGGGGGGAGCGGGCGCGTAGCCCGGCCCGTGCCCTTCTCTGGTTTGGGTGGCTAGGGTTGGCCCTGCCCCAGAGGTCTTGAGGGGGGGAGCGGGCGCGTAGCCCGGCCCGTGCCCTTCTCTGGTTTGGGTGGCTAGGGTTGGCCCTGCCCCAGAGGTCTTGAGGGGGGGAGCGGGCGCATAGCCCTTCTCGGGTTTGGGTGGCTAGGGTTAGCCCTGCCCCAGAGGTCTTGTGAGGGGGAGCGGGCGCGTAGCCCGGCCCGTGCCCTTGTGGCTAGGGTTGGCCCTGCCCCAGAGGTCTTGAGGGGGGAGCGGGCGCGTAGCCCGGCCCGTGCCCTTCTCTGGTTTGGGTGGCTAGGGTTGGCCCTGCCCCAGAGGTCTTGAGGGGGGGAGCGGGCGCGTAGCCCGGCCCGTGCCCTTCTCTGGTTTGGGTGGCTAGGGTTGGCCCTGCCCCAGAGGTCTTGAGGGGGGGAGCGGGCGCGTAGCCCGGCCCGTGCCCTTCTCTGGTTTGGGTGGCTAGGGTTGGCCCTGCCCCAGAGGTCTTGAGGGGGGGAGCGGGCGCGTAGCCCGGCCCGTGCCCTTCTCTGGTTTGGGTGGCTAGGGTTGGCCCTGCCCCAGAGGTCTTGAGGGGGGGAGCGGGCGCGTAGCCCGGCCCGTGCCCTTCTCTGGTTTGGGTGGCTAGGGTTGGCCCTGCCCCAGAGGTCATGAGGGGGGAGCGGGCGCGTAGCCCGGCCCGTGCCCTTCTCTGGTTTGGGTGGCTAGGGTTGGCCCTGCCCCAGAGGTCTTGAGGGGGGAGCGGGCGCGTAGCCCGGCCCGTGCCCTTCTCTGGTTTGGGTGGCTAGGGTTGGCCCTGCCCCAGAGGTCTTGAGGGGGGGAGCGGGCGCGTAGCCCGGCCCGTGCCCTTCTCTGGTTTGGGTGGCTAGGGTTGGCCCTGCCCCAGAGGTCTTGAGGGGGGGAGCGGGCGCGTAGCCCGGCCCGTGCCCTTCTCTGGTTTGGGTGGCTAGGGTTGGCCCTGCCCCAGAGGTCTTGAGGGGGGAGCGGGCGCGTAGCCCGGCCCGTGCCCTTCTCTGGTTTGGGTGGCTAGGGTTGGCCCTGCCCCAGAGGTCTTGAGGGGGGGAGCGGGCGCGTAGCCCGGCCCGTGCCCTTCTCTGGTTTGGGTGGCTAGGGTTGGCCCTGTCCCAGAGGTCTTGAGGGGGGGAGCAGGCGCGTAGCCCGGCCCGTGCCCTTCTCTGGTTTGGGTGGCTAGTGTTGGCCCTGCCCTAGAGGTCTTGAGGGGGGGAGCGGGCGCGTAGCCCGGCCCGTGCCCTTCTCTGGTTTGGGTGGCTAGGGTTGGCCCTGCCCCAGAGGTTCGGAGGTTTGGCGAACTGCAGAACTTTTGTAGGAACAACAACGTTGGGAAAAACGGGTAGATGTGTATATTGCGCGTAAAAAAGGAAAAACTCACAACTATTGGTAGAATTTTAGCAGATGCTTTGCGTTCCAAGGGTGGGCCAGTTCGCTCCCTTCGGGGGTAGCCAGGATGTATGTGGCTGGTCCGACAATATCGATGACCGTGTAGGGCCCTTCCCATTTAGCGGCCAGCTTTCCCCGCTGTGCAGTCTCGGGGCGGAAGGTGGCAGCTCGGAGGACCAAATCGCCGATCCTGAAAGTCTGCGGTTTCACCCGGGAGTCGTAATACCGTGCCATCCTCTGGCTGTGTTTGACGAGGCTGGTCAGGGCCCGGTCTCTTACCTCGTCTATCAACTCAAGACTGAGGCCGAGTCCTTCTCCGTTGATTTCTTCGTCGAAGAGCTTTAGCCGGAGTGTTTCTTCGCCGATTTCCACAGGAACGACCGCCTCCGATCCGTATGCTAGCATGAAGGGACTTTCTCCGGTCGAGGCCTTGTGGGTGGTACGATAGGACCATAGGATTCCCGGCAGCTCGTCGACCCATGCCCCAAGGGCGGCGTCCACCTTCTTCTTCATTGGGTTCAAGATACATTTATTCGCGGCCTCCGCCATTCCGTTGCACTGTGGGTGGGCGACTGACGCGAACTGGAGTTTGATCCCCGAGCCCGAGCAGAAGTCGCGGAAGCCTTCGCAATCGAACAGCTTTCCGTTATCCGTGACTATGGAGCGGGGAATCCCGAAGCGGCATATGATGGATTGCCAGATGAAGCCCTTCATGTCCGTCCACGCGATTCGTGCCAGCGGCTCTGCTTCGACCCATTTTGTGAAGTAGTCCACGGCGACGACTAGATATTTCCTTCCCCTGGAGGCCTTTGGGAAAGGCCCCAGGATGTCGAGTCCCCACTTGGCGAAGGGGATCGGGCTGACGATGGGCATCAGGTTGGCCAGAGGTGCAGTCGTCCGTCGGCAGAACTTCTGGCACACCTCGTACTTTTTGACGTACTGTACTGCATCCCGGATCATCGTCAGCCAGTAGTATCCTTGGCGCATTATTTTGTGGGCGATGGTACGCCCGCCATGGTGGTTTTCGCAGAAGCCTTCGTGTACCTCGCGGATGACTTGCTCAGCCTGCTCCGGGCCCAAGCATTTCAGGTAGGGCAGGACGTCGAAATTGACGCGGCAGCGGCGGTACAGCACTCCGTCGAGGAGCACGAATAACAGGGCCCGCCTTTCCACCTGTTTAGCCAGCATCCACTCCTCGGGTAGTTCCCCCGTCTCTAAGTACTTCATAATGGGGGTCATCCATGACGTTATTGTGCCCGTGCACATCAGTTCTCCTTCGTCAATGGTTGGCGTCAATAGGCTTTCGACGTAGATGGCCTTCCCGATCTCGGCCGCCGAGGAGGAAGCTAGCTTAGACAGGGCGTCCGCCCGGAGGTTGTTGGAGCGGGGTAGGTGCCGGACGTTCGCTTCCTTGAACTTACGGAGTTCGATTTGGATGCGCCTCAGGTACCGCTTCATTGTCTCCTCTCGGGCCTCGAAGCTCCCCAGGATCTGTTGGATGACGAGACGGGAGTCACTTAGGAGCAACACATTCGTCGCCCCCACCGCCCTAGCGAGTTTTAACCTGTTAACTGCGGCTTCATACTCCGCGACATTGTTGGTTGCCGGGAAGTTGAAGCGTAGGGCGTATTCCAACGAGCATCCGTCAGGGGTCTGAATGACGATACCTGCTCCTGTCCCGGACCCCGTCGCGGAGCCGTCGACGTGGATGGTCCATAATCTGCCCGCGGTCATCTGGGAGGGCGCTGAGGGTTTGCCCACCTCGATCCCCCGTGGGGATGCGGCCGCCGATGGGAGCTCTGTCCAGTCCCCCGGCAGGACTTCCGTGGTGCATTCCACCACGAAGTCGGCCAGCGCCTGGCCTTTGATCGCCGTCCGGGCTATGTACGTTATGTCGAACTCGCTGAGCTCGACGCTCCAGTTGAGCATCCTCCCCGATCGCTCCAGTCTCTTCAGGTTCTTTTCGAGGGGCATGTTGGTGTGGACGGTTATGGGGTGGGCCTGGAAGTAGGGTCGGAGCTTCCGGGCTGTGGTGATTAGGCAGTAGGCGGCTTTCTCGATAGGGCTGTAACGAGTCTCCGCCTCCCGGAGGATCCGGCTGGCATAGTAAACAGGGCGCTGCACCCCTCCTTCCTCCTTGATTAGGACGGAGCTAACGGCCTCCTCGTTGGTCGCCAAGTACAACCCTAGGGGTTCGCCTTCCTCTGGCCGTGCGAGGAGCGGTGGGCTCTGTAGGTAAGCTCTCAGCTCCGCGAACGCCCGCGCACAGTCGTCGTCCCACGGGATCACCTTCCTTTTGTCTTTAGCTTCGCCAAAGGCTGTGCTCAAGACCCTGAAGAAGGGGAGCGATTTCTCCGCAGATTTCGACAGGAATCGCCCCAGAGCAGCGATCCGGCCGTTCAGTCGCTGCAAGTCCCGGATCGTCCGGGGCTCCGCCATACCGATGAGGGCCGTCACCTTGTCGGGGTTCGCCTCGATTCCCCGCTCCGTTATCATGAAGCCCAGGAATTTTCCCGACTGCAGGCCAAAGATACACTTCGCGAGGTTTAGCCTCAGGTTGTATTGGCGGACCCTTTGGAAAGTTTCCTGCAAGTCGGCGAGGTGGTCGGGGGCCCTTCTACTCTTCACCAGCATGTCGTCGATGTAGACCTCCAAGTTTCGCCCCACCTGAGGGCCGAATATTCGGTCTACCATCCGTTGATAGGTCGCCCCGGCGTTTTTCAGTCCAAAGGGCATCTTGGTGTAACAGAAGGTGCCTTTATCAGTGACAAAAGATGTCTTCTCCTCATCCTCCTCCGCCATCGGTATCTGGTTGTATCCCGAGAAGGCGTCCATAAAGCTTAACAACTCATAGCCGGACGCCTGGTCCACCAAGTGGTCGATCCTGGGTAGAGGGAATCTGTCCTTCGGGCATACCTTGTTGAGGTCGGTGAAGTCGACGCACATGCGCCACTTTCCACTGGGCTTCTTCACCAGAACGACGTTGGCGAGCCAGTCGGGGTAGTCCACCGGCCGAACAAATTTGGCTTCGAGGAGCCGCTCTACTTCTTCCTCGGATGCCCTCTTATTTTCGCCCCCCGCACTTCTCTTCTTCTGTCGGACAGGTCGGGCTTCCGGGTCCGCATTCAACCTATGGGAGATTACCGTCGGGTCAACCCCGGGCATGTCGGCAGGTGACCATGCGAATATGTCCGCATTTTCCCGGAGCAAGGCGACGAGGGCAGTTCTCAAGGCGGCCGGGAGTTTTGTCCCGATGGAGACGGTTGTCTCTTCATCCGAGGCCACTGGGACTTCTTCCACTTCCTCGGCCGGGGGTCGGCCGCTGGTCGCAGAAGTCCTCCCTCTCGTCAGGGATGAGAGCCGTCAGGGCCCGCCTCGGGCTCCTACGCTGGGATGGCGTATGGTCGTGGTTTCCGGGCACCTCCCGGCCTCCCCGCACCTGTCCCACCCCCCGCGGGGTCCGAAACTTCATCATCTGGTGTTGCAGGCTGGGGAGCGCCTCGACGGCCGTCATATATGGACGCCCTATGATTCTGTTATACGCCGACGCGACGTCGACGATGACAAAACGCGTCCCCTTGGTGACGACCCTCGGTTCCTTCCCCAGAGTCATGGGCAGGGTGATCGTCCCCACGGTGGGGATCGCATGGCCGGTGAAGCCAGCAACAGGGCCCGCGCAGGGCTCTAGGTCTGCACGCCCCCATCCCATCCTCTCGACCGTTGATAGGAACAGGATGTCACAGGAGCTACCGGTGTCAATTAGGAGCCGGCCAACGGCCGCCGCCCCGATCCGAGCCTTGACGACGAGGGCGTCATTGTTCTGGCTCCCCAGCTCCTGCCGGTCTCCCTCGGTAAAGGTGATAGGGGGTCGGTGTGTCCTTCTTCGCTTCGGTCGGCGACCGGCGCCCGCCACCATCACCTGTCGGGCACCGGTCCCCGGGATCGCGGGCGCCTGCCCCGCTGGGAAAGGCCCTCCAGTTATCATCTCAATTCGCATGACCGCCCCCCGGGGGGCGTGGCTCCCCGTGATCGCGGTTCGCTGGCGGTTCCAGTCCCCCCTCCTCCGTGGGGCTCTCTCTCCTTCTGCTACCCGCCTGCCCGCGACGAAGTTTCCCAAGTGGCCCGCCTGGATCAGTCGTTCGATCTCTCTTTTAAGAGTGTAACAACGTTCGGTGTCGTGACCGTGGTCCCGGTGATAACGGTAGTACCTCCGGGGGTCCCGCTTCGCTGGATCCGACCTCATCTCCCGGGGAGGCTCTGGCAGTAACCCGACCCTTGTCGCCGCGGCCAGCACCTCCATCATGGGGGCATTGAGTTACGTGTAATGTGCCCGTAGGGGGCCTTCTTGTCTCGGGGCGACTCGAGGGAGCCCTTGTGCCGGAGCAGACTCGTGCGCCAGGCCAGGGCGATCTTGTGGGCGAGGCCCGGGCGGTTCCCACCTTGGTCGGGCCAGCTGGTCGCGACCACGGTGCCCCTCTTCTTGCCTCGGCCGAGGGTGTGACTGGGGTTCGCCTTGGGACGGTTTCACCGGGGGGAATAAAGCCTTTGCACCGAGAGTCTCTTCGGCCAACGCGTGCCTCTCCGCCATAGCAACCAATGCCTCATAGTCGATCGACGGATCCCGGAGCAGGGATTTGTGGAGGCTCCGAGTCCGCAACTCCATTTTGAAGGCCAGCATAAGCACCTCATCGCCGCATGTCACCACCGCCCGTCTCTCCTCCTGAAAGCGGCGGAGGTATCTACCCGTTGTCTCTCCTTCCCCTTGGACTATCGTGCTGAGATAGTCTAAGGGCTTCTTCTTCGTCCGACCGGCCCAGAACTCTTGGCAGAACTTGTGGGACAGCTCGCCAAAGCTCCCAACGGATCTCGCGGGCAAGCCAAAGTACCAGTCCAACGCGGTGTCCCTCAGGCTTTGGGAGAAATGTCGGCATAGGAACGCCTCATCCACATCATGCGCCTCCATCGCCCCCCCGGTATTGTTGCACGTGCTTGATGGGGTCGCCTCTCCCATTGTACGTGGCCAAGTGAGGGGGTTTGAACCTTATGGGCCTTGGGGCGGACGTGATCCACCGTGCAAGCGGCGTGGCCTCCTCCGGATAGGTAGGGCGATCTGGCGCATCCCCTCTCCCCCACTCGGGGGTCTGGCTTCAGTCGCGCCTCGGCCGCCAACGGTCCTCCGGCCCCGGGGAGTAGCCCGACGGTCGTCTGGCGGGGCTCCTTCCTTGGGCCGAGGATTCGACGGGTTGCGGGCTACGGTTCTCCCCGCGCCAACGCCTCCCGGCCAGCTCTCCTCGGGCCTCCATCCGATCTTGATTCTCCCGAAGAAGCCTTTCGCGCTCGGCGGTGAGGAAGCGTAGTTGTCGACAAACGGCTTCCTCGTGCAGGGTATCGGAGGGGTGGTGCTGGCGATGCGGGCTGCCTCCTCCGGGTGGGGACCTAGTCAGCAACGGGTCCCGCCCGTCCCCGAGCCGCCGACCCGTCGCCGTCTCGTCAAGGATTTCTCGGTTGCTCCTGTTCTCTCTCCTTAGCCTCTCGTGCTCTGTGACGATGAGGCGGAGTTGGCGGCGAGCGGCCTCTTCGTCCTGGTAGGCCCTTCGGGCGGTCTCGGCCGCTTCGTCCAAACGCCTTTGCGCGGCGGCCGCCTCCCCCAGGCGCCTCCACTGCCACGCAACTTCCATCTCCTCTTCCAGGAGCCTTTGCTGGGCCGCGATCTCCTCGGCGAGCCCCCTGTTCTCCCCCTCCTCCTCGAACTGAAGGTGGAGACTCCACCTCACTTTCTGGGGCTCCGAGGGGCCGGGCGGAGGCTCCGTTCCAGCCGTCTGATAGCCTCCCCTGGCCTGAGCGATGGCCTCGAAGCTCTTCAGGACGGGGTGGGCCGAAGTATGTTCAATTTCGGTGCCCATCCCCAGAAGGGGGTCGGACGCCGAGGTGATTTGTAGAGAGAGCGGTTCCTGACCCGCGGGATCTTTGCCGTGGTCAGGGTTCCGAGAGATCGGCGTGGAGTCTAACATGGGTGTGACCCTTCGTTCCCACAGACGGCACCAATTGTTACGAGGTGGAACTCGCGTACAATGAATTTGTATTATGGGGAACCAAGGGCATGGTGGTTATGTGGAGAAGGGGGTTTAGGTAGGCTGTCTTACAAGTGATTAGTGGGGTGATGAAGTTGGACTTGTCGCCGTTGGCGATCACGGGGTTGAATCTCACCGGATGCGGATGAGGCAGGTTGGATGGCAGGAGACCAAAGCTGGCGTTGACCAAGGGGCGAGCTTTCCTGCAGCACGAACAACTCGTCAGAAGGGCGGGGTTGGGGTTCAACCCTTGGCCCCTACAATGCCTAAGTCAGTGATAGGACATAAAACGGGGGCTAGACACGCCGGTCGGACTAACGGTGTGCTGACCGCTCGTGGCGAGCTATATGTGGGAGAGCAAAGATATGGACGACCTTTGTTCTCGTGTGTGAATGAGAGGTTGAGAGAGAATTTTCCAACCCCCTCACCGTAAGGGGAGAGTGGATATTTATACCTGTCGGGAGATGACTAGGCGGGGCTGATCTGGCATGTTGACTAGACGTGCTGAGCTGGCTCGGTTGTCAGCGGAAGCTTCGGACAAGGACGTCTGGAACAGGAGTTCCTGACCTGCTTTTTTAAGGCGGCGCAACGGCCAAGGGGTGCTTTTGTCGGGATGTCAGGGCCGAAAGCGCTAACCGTCAGTCGGCTCAACCGTCAGGGGGCGCTTTGTCAGTCGGTCGGGTGACGTATGTGTCAGTCGTGTCCTTATCCTAGGTTGTTTGTCGTTGGCGATGAACTAAAGGTCGGGCTGTATCACTCTAGGCGCCGCGGTTCGTGTGAATCGGGCAGGTCGTTCGGATCGGGGGTTGTCCGGCCCGGCCGTGCCCCCCGATCGGTCATGGGCTATGGTTCGCCAGTACGGAAGGATACGTCCGTGCCTGTCAGTAGGCCCGGCTTAGCTACCCAAGCGTCCCCAAGCGCGCTACCCCCGGTGGGTCGTGCGGTTGCGGTTGTACGCCTCGGCCGGGTCTGGGGACGCTGCGAGGCGCGCCCGTTTCCATATAGCTCCGGATTTTCGGGGTGGCGGCCCTTTCATGAAGCGGAGAGTCCACGGGTCATGTGGGCGGATTCGGGTGGGAACCCTACGATCTTTAGGTCGTAACGGGGGAGTCAATGGGGTATATCAGCGGATCCAGGTGGGAGTTGGACTCTTACGATCTTTATGTCGTAACAATGAAAGTTTTGTTTCTGGGAACATCAACTGCAATTTTAGTAGCAGTTTATAACGACGTGTATTCTTGTTGCATGTGAGATTGAACACATCTTGGATCAGGTTTTGTATACAGAAGGAGGGTTCTTAGCCAACTGAAGGAGGGTTCTTAGCTCTCCTCACTTTAATTCTCCTTGGTTAATTTTATCATTACCAAATAAAGTTTGAGATTAAATCAAAAGTGAGTCAATGTTTTCCACTGCTTTCTTAAACTAACTTGGATCCGTAAGCTAGCTTGTTTGTTCCTATTAGCACGTGACAACTATAATTGTATGCTCATCTTATTGAGTCAGAAATGGGTTAATCCACTTGCTTGCACGTATGAACTTATACATGAAACGTGCATTGAAGTTAAAAGACACTACTGCCTACTTGCTTCTATTGTTACTTTTTCTGCTTAATTTATGAAAATTATCATAAAACTACCTTCACTTTAGAAATTCATCAAGCCATCCTTTAACTTTCCTCATTCATCATAATTCTCTTAATAGCGTTTCATAAAAAATATTACCATAAAATTTATTATTGTTTATCAGAACTATCTTAAAATTTACAATTTTTGTAAATACTATCTTATAATTTGAGTTAAATTACCTTTTAATTTCTAGCATCTTAAGATAGTTTTTCCAAGTCACAAAATTAAGTGAGGTTTTGATGAATTCTTCATGTTAATCCATTCGATTCACTGGTAGAAAAAGGGTCTGCAGCCATGGCTAGTTGGCCATGAACAAATCTGTGGCCGATAGTATGCTATCGGCCACTGTAATGACCCTAGTGCCTATATACCTAGGGTATGCCTATTGATGTATGTGTGCATAGTAGTAGTACTCGTATACTGGTATATACTGGGATGTGTGTATAGTAATTGATGTAGTGTATATTTTAAGATAGTGATGGATGCTTATTTGATTGGCCATGGTTGATTTATGTGTGATGATATGTTTATATGAATGCTTATTGAAGGTGTATATGAGGTATACATACATGGTTGAAGTTGTGTGCATATAGTAATTTTGTTGTGTGCATAGTAATTCCCTACGTAAATGGCTATATGGTTGAATATGATATGATTTGGATGTATAAGTGATTAGTATAGTGCTTTTTATTATTAGTGCTATTATTAGCATGAGTATTAATCTTATTGTTGTTTATTATTATTGTTGTTGTTGTTGTTAGTACAAGTATTATTTGGTTAATTATCTTTAGTGGCATTGTGGTTGTTATTATTATTATTAGTATAAGTTTTATTATTGTTATTATTATTAATTGGGCCTCTAGTTGATTTAATATCTAGAGTTGGTTCGTTGGACTTGATTATTGGGCTTGGATTATTAGAAGGGAGAAGAGAAAAGAGAAAGTTCTTATTAAGGATGGCAAACTAGTAATTACAAAACCAAGTTGAAGGGTAATTGATAGGGGTGTTTGTGCCATGGCATACTTGTAATTAAGTTTAAGTGTGTGTGTGTGTATAGTAAGATGAGAAGAGTGTAGAGAATGGCAAACTAAGGGGATCATTAGAAATATCTCTTTTACTAACTTCTCCATCCTTCCACATTATTCTTTTTGTTTTCTTTTTCTTTTTCAATTCATTATTTCCTCTCCCCCTCTTTCCCATGGAAGTCCGAAACCAGCAATCAAAAGAAAGAAAGAAAGAAAGAAAGAAAAAGAAAAGGAAAGAAAGAGAAAAAGGAGAGAGGAAGAGGAAGAGGAGGAAGGAGAAGGAAGGAGGAGAAAGAGAAGAGAAGTTCTCTCTTCTTGAAATGAGGTAGGAATCCAATTTCTCCTAGTATGCTATTTGGTTATCATTTATAGAATTGGTACATGTTTAATTTTGAGCATAATACATGATTAATTTCATGAAACACTTTTGTTCTTGAGGCTGAAAATTTTATCCTGAAAAGCTGAAACTTTGACTAAGTTCTGGGCTTATAGGAATGCTTTAGAAATTTTATATGTTGTGTATCTCGTAGTTATGAACAACTTTCATTCAGATCATTTTCCAAAATTCTAAGTGTATGATTTGATAAAAATTCGGATATGCCTACTGGTCTGGTTTCAATCAAAACTCAACACCTTTTGTGAAAACGGGTATAACTCTCTACACACGCCATGGAATTTGCTATTATTGGTCTTGTTGGAAATTTAACAAGTTTATCTACAATTTCATCTCAGTGCATAATTTTCGAAATTCTAACTTCAATAGGCCCAAAATCAGCAATTAAGACAGACTCTGAAATCTGTCTGGATAACAGATTTGACAGACTTCATTAAATAATTCACCATAAATCACTTACTTAATATATTTGCCTGAAATTTTATCTGTGAATCCAAAACTAACATACCTACAACTTTCATTTACATTGAATTATTATGTTCCATACAAAAATATGGAGTAAAATTCCATTCAACCTGACTGTTGTGCAATTTCCAGCAAGCTGAATGTTATGAGATGCTATAACTATGACTTCATGCTAAATTTTCTTCTATTATGCATGTGCATGAGTGTTACTTGAAGTAGGAATTTCATCTCCTTATGGATTATTGTTCAAATTCATCCAAGCATTATCTTTCATTGTGGAGTGCATCTCTTTTCATGTCATGACTCTAATATGTCTCATATTGCTTTGGGTTTCTTGTTGCTAATGGGTTCATGCTATTACTTTCATGCTAATAGACTCTTGTTGTTTCAATTGGATTCAATTGCTATGTGTTGTAGTTCATGCCTACCAAGTGTTTGTGGGAATATTTAAATGAAGTTAAGTATGAAATTTGTCATTAGTTCCATGGTGTACCAATTGATTTAATGAAGTTGTCATTATGCCACCATGAGTTTGTTGGAATGCATACATGAAGTCAAGATGTCATCTTGCCTTTTGTTTTACTAATTTCATGTTGGATTAAGGGATGTTGGCATATATTTTGTTGGCTCATGCTTAATTAATTTCATGTTGAATGTGAAAGCACTTAATTGATTCCTTGTTGATTTATGTGTTGTTGGCTATGTAAAAGGAGAGAATGGAAATAACAAAGGGTGACTAAGGATTGCCCTGCATATTGTTCCAATCAATGGTGAAGTTGTAAAATTATATGTGTTGGAATTGTATGTGTTGGAAATGATAACTATGGGGCACATGTTGTGGTTAGAAAAGTTATATGTGTTGGAATGAGAGGAGGGGAAATGGTGGTTGTTATGTGATTCCATTTGTACACGTTAATTTTTAATTGGAATTCTAAGAAATGAATAAGTCCTCTTAAAGGAGGGTGACATGGGGATTGGGGGACACTAAGTTGTGAGAAAAACATGAGGGGCTGGACAGTTGTGGTGGTTGGTGGCCCTCCTGTTTTTGCCCGAGTGGCGGGGAGTGACAGAGATGAGGAGAATTGGAGAAAATGTGAAGGGGAAATAAGGAGAAACATGGCTCCTTTAGTAAGAACGTGTCTCGGGGAGTTTGCCTGTTCCACCCCAACTGGGGGTGAGGTCCAGTCCCAAGAGGGTCTACCCACTACTTAGGGTCCAAATCACTATTAAATAACTTTCATTTCTTTTGTAGCATTATTAAATGTTGCTTACTTGTACGTTCTTTACGTGTAGCCTTTCCATGTTGTATACCCTGTTTATATACATCGCCTATTGTAGTTCTTGTCGCTTGCGTTTATTTTACTTATGTTGTTTCACTCTCTTGCTATTGTACCTTCATTTATGTTATGCAATCATTACTTTATGTCATACACGTGTTACCTTTAGATCATTACATACTTCATTTGCACCTTCCTATGAATGCATGTAAAATAGTTGCATTTTCATAATAGCATACTAGAGTGGAGTTGGCATTCTTACTGGGTCACGCGTTGACGTGCCCCTGTTGACTTTTTCAGATGTGGTTCCTGGGATGGCATGTGGAGCTGGAGGTTGAGGTTGGAGGGCTATTGTTGGGAGTTGGAGCTTAGATTGGGTGGTGAGGGGTAAGGAGAGACTATGTATACTTTGGGTTTTTTTGGGGTTAGAGATGCTTGTACTATATGAATTGATGCAATGGGATGTTTGAGATGTATATGAAATTGTTCAGTGTTTGGCTTTCAGTATTTCTCTGTGACTTTGGGTCGTTCTGTGTTTGTTGGTTGGCTGTTTGTTAAATACTACATGTACTATTCCCAGCAATGTGCAGTAGACCTGCAGATACGTTTTTAGTTCGCGTCATGTTCCTTGTCTTTCGTGGGTATCCCTGGGATTGGGTCGTAACAGGTGTGTTAGATCTGGATCGTAGCCTAGAGGGGGGGTGAATAATCTAATAAAAATATTCGTGCAACACACAAACAATCACATGTAGTTATAAGCACAGGCAGGGTAAATAAAATGCAATCACAGAGTACGCACAGATATACCCAGGTTCGGTCGTCCCCGCGACCTACTCCAGCCCCGAAAGTAACTACTAGATAGATATGTAATCAAGGTACAGCTACAATGAGTCAATATCCCCAAATCAACTCGAACCTAGCTCGTACGCACTCTCGCGTGCTCTACACTATCAACCTAGTCAGATGCTCTCACCCTTGACGAGCCCCAACTCGTCAAGTCCCCAAAGATACAATAAACTGGTAAAGTTTTCCCTACAGAGATCGCTACTACTACAAAAATAAAATAATACTAGAGTTCAAAAATGCTCAGTTTGTGTATCATAGTCGTCTCTGTCAATAGGCGTAGGTCATATCTGTATCTGACGTGATGTAGTCGTCTCCGCAAGTCGTGCAACTCAAGTTGCGGCTCTCCTTACAACTTGCGGCCTTTGGTACCCGTAAATAATCTTGTGACCTTCTCCTTGATCTCCCAATTGATGATGCAGCGAGTGGCTATCTCTCAAGGGTCGGCAATCAGATGTTCTTTGATTTACAACCTGCGGTAACAAGCTTCCCTAGATGATGGCACATGAACAACTTGCACACAATGTTCTGCACACACACACACAAAAATCTTGCACAAAAAAAAAATTCTTGAACACAGAACTTCAGCACACAAGGTCTTGCTCACACAAAAAATTTTTACACACAAAAATATTTCTTGCACACAAAAATTCTGCACACAAAAGGTCCTGCACACTTTTGTTGTTTTCTTTTTTGTTTCTTTGGCTTGTCCTTGTGAAATTAGTTCCTTTGCAGGCTTTGGTACATCCCTTGCGTGGGTTGCCTGCAACAACACAAAGATTTAGAAAGCAAAGTTCTCATGCCTTAAAAAATATTTAGTGCGGCCATGGGCAATTAAATCAAAAGGCAAGTGATCACAAAATGAGACCGGCCCCTTTTGTTCTATGCGTTCTATTTTGATGAACTCCCTTCGTGTTCACATGAGGAAGCACAAGCTGGAGATGTGTCAGATGCCCATGATTCCAAAAGGAACTCCTTTAACAATCCTGTATTCAGATTTTTTTTCGCCGCCGCAAAAAAAAATTCTCGCCAAGAAATTTTCAGGCCGTGCTCCAAATTTTGAAGGAGAGCTGTGCACCTGCAAAACATAGTAAACCAAAATGCAAATCACCAATAAAATATTATGGATGAAACTTTGCCTCCTTCCTCTTCCTTGTGATTGGCAGGCACAAGAGGCCAAAGTGTTCGGCTGGGCTCTCTTTGAGGGGAGCCAATGAATGTTGTGCCTTTGTTTTTTCATTTGATGGTGACTTTCTGAACACACAAAAAAGGATGCAGAGATTAAATGTTTAATTAACAAAAGCACTCACCTTTTTCCCAGAAGGATGCGTGACCCTTTTTTGAGTTTTGATTCCACCTGCAACAATTTATTATCGCTATGTTATTAAGAAAATTCATTGGCTATATTTGTGAACAAATCATAGCTTATTATCATTCATTTATAAAATAACGGCAGCATCCTATTTGTTTGAGGGGTGCGTGAGTTTCCTTTTTGTTTTTTTCTTGGCCGTCCTCCTCTGTTTCACAATGAATGCGTTCAATTAAATAGGGTATGCTAGGGTTTTTGCAATTCGGCTAGGATATGGATGGCTAGCATGTGGATGGATGTTGCATGGATATGGAGAATCAAATATAGATAGATTTAGTAGGATTTGATTAGGTGTTTGAGTAGGAATTGGTTAGGAGCAAATCCATCTAGTTGGTTTGATCAAATCCTCCTTGGAATCAAATTGGCTCCATCTCTTTCTCCACATTGACCAAGTCCAATTGCTACGTGTATAGCTCTTTGACCAAGTCCAATTGATATTTGTATAGCAATTTCTCCATCTCTTTGACTAAGTCATCGTTTGGCTATTTGCATCCTCGCCACTCCTGCAAACACTTAACACACACATCTAATTGTTCACAAATGTTTGTCATCATCAAACAATAAATCCTAGATCGTTATTTCCAACAAGCTCCCCCTTTTGATGATAACAAACCAATACAAGATTTGGACTTAACGATTTAAGCAATATCATCGTGATGTGTGTGTATGTGAAGTGTAATGGAGGATACATGATGTTCAAGCAAACACGCATGCAAGGGTACCAACAAGTATTTCTAGCATGCTCCCCCTATCTTCATGCTCCCCCTATTTTCATATATTCACCCAACAAATAATACCACGAATAATACTACAAGACTATTCCAAATCTTTCAATATTTCTCCCTTTTGTCGTCATCAAAAGCGTATTCATGAAGTTTAAAGAATACCACATGCAAAAGAGAAGAGCATTATAAATTATAACAAGCATTAGCATGTAGACTTTCATATAATAGGCACTTCAAATCCAATGATAAATATAACTAGAGTTCAACACCATCGTGTTAATGCAATTATTAAACATAGAAGTACAAAGGGAGATACTTTTATAAAACCAACCAAAACCAATCCAACATTTTCCAAAAAACTTTATATCACCCGGGATTGATTTTTTCCACCTCATTAAAAATGAGTTCAAGGTACCACACCCCAAAACATAGCCTAAAAGGACTCTTAGATGTGGGGGTGACATTGCTTGACGAGTAAAAACACCAACGCTAAAGATTACCCATAAAGTTTATGTTGGATACCATGGGTAGTGTAATTACCAAGGATTGTATCCATTTTTCATACGGAGCATCTTTACTATCTTTTTCATTTTTCATAACATGAAAACCAATTCTTTTTAGCTCAATTTTTATCCATGGCAACACACATCATATCCCTTAGATTTTCAGTTATTATTCATCCTACATTCACTTTCCAATATTCATAAATAGTATCTCCAAATGTACAACATAGTTTAAAGATCGTGAAAGTAGGTGGTAGAAATCATATTATCAATTCATTGAACTTATCATGGCTACTATGAAATAAAACATACTCATGTAGCCATAATAATAATACTATAATTTCTACATGGCTATTATTATCATTCATTTATAATAATTAAATGATGTAAAGAGAAGGATATGCATTAAGCTCCATTTTTTTTTCTTTTTGTCTTTTTCAATTTTTTTTTTGATTTTTCATTTATAAAGAACTAAACAAGCTATAAAACAAACAAACAAGCACACAAAATAAAGTAAATCGAGCATACAAAAAGTGAGAAAAAAACATGCTATGAAGGTATGCATTAAGTTCAAAGAGGAAGATATACCTTCGCGTCGTCATTTGGCTAAGGAAGTAAATAGATGAAGCATTCAGTCCATAGCTCCTAGCCAATTCTCCACCTCACCTACATGGTAGATGTTATGTGTGACCTTGTAATCCAACAAGGTCCATTAGTGTTAGTTATCAAAGCTTTAGGAACCCACACTTGTTTGAACTTTATGTTCGTGTTCCTAAACTTACATTAATACGAAGTGTGACCAACACTATCACAAGTATGACACTTTGCATAAACATTTTTAGCAATAGACGGCACATTGTGAAATTTATTATACTTAGATTTTTCAACATTCTTAGTGCCAAATCCAAGGCCACGTCTATTTTATCCATACAATTGATTTCCAAGAATAATATCCAAGTTTTGTTTTCCTATGAAAAATCTCTTTAATGACAATTCTAGGGTGGTAACTTCGGATTTCAGAATAGAATTTTTATTCACAAGCAAAGTGCACTTACTAATGAAAGCTCGCTTGTTTTTCTCTTCTTTCTTTTCAAAATCACTCATTTTTTCTTTAAGTTCAAGATTTAGCATATTAATCTTTTCCGCAAGCAATTCATTATTAGTTTCACGCTTTATCAATTCTTGCTTATACTTACTAATATCTTTTAGCAAAGAGGGACAAGAGGAACAATCATATTTTTCAGACAAGCTAGCTTTCTCCATTTTCAGCATATTAATGGTGGAGTTACCTGCAACAAGTTCTTCTTTAAGTTTATCAATTTCTTGAGAAAAGTCATAATTTTCTTGTTGCAATTCAAAGCTACCTTCCCTATAATCATCTATGGTAGATTCTAGCTCATCTATTTTAGCTTGCAAACCTTTGCAGATATTCATAAATTCAGCTTTAGTGCAAGATTCTACCTCATTGTGTTTGCCCATTAAGCATATGACGGAGTGTTCTTCATGCGCCTCGTCCTCATCCTCAGCTTCGATGTCCATGTCCCACGTTAGCACTTTGGCTTTTCCTTTCTTCTCTGCAACATTTGCTGTATGTTATGGGCAGTTCCTCATCATGTGCCCTTTCCTCCTGCATTTAAAACATTCCATTTTATTAGTAGATTTCTGCTCAGAGAAAATTCTATTAGAATTAAAATTATTGGAACGAGTGACATGCGTTTATATTTCATATATTCACGCACGTTTTCTTTTGTGTTTTTCCGTGTTTTTCCGCCGTCTTTTATTCGTTTCCTTATATTTTCTCGTTTTCTTTCACTTTTCTTTGTTTATCCATGATTGCAGGGGATTGACCACGTAGGGGACGTTTAACGATGATATCCCAAGTTCCCGGAGCAACGGGAGAAGTCACGCGTGATCCAGGGGGTCAAACGTCGAAGAATTCATCTTTCAGCCCCTCACCCGGTCGGTTGGTCATCTCCAACCGATCGGGTGATGTACACGTGCACCACCCGGTCTCTGCCGCAGCTCATAAGGAAGTCACCCGACCGGTTCACAGACCGGTTCAGCGGGGGGCTGTTCTCTGTTTTTTCGAGCAAAATGCCAACCGATCGGGTGACTCTCACCCGATCGGTTCATCTGTAGCTGAAGATGAAGAGCTGAAGACACAGACGCCGAACCGATCGATTCACCCGACTGCTCCAAGATCCAACCAGTCACTCAAGAACTCACCCGACCGGTTCATGTGATCGGGTGAAAGCTCGCCGTTTTCTGTTATTATTTTGTAACGGATCAACCGATCGGTTGACTTGTCAACCGATCGGTTGATGCGAAAGTCTATAAATAGAACCCATAGGGTTCCAGAAACGGGGGCTGCTAGTTTTTTACTGTTTTCTCACTTTGTGACGGCTGTAATTGTTACTCTTTTGTAAGTTTTCAGATCTTTCTAAAATTTTAGTATTGTCTTTATTACTCTATTACTTCCGCATTGCAATTGTCCGATTATGATTCCAACGGTTAAATTTCATTTAGATCGCTTTTTCATGAATTCTTGTGAGTAGTTCCCAAATCTGGGATTTTGGTGGAAACCCCTTCGGGGGCTCTTCCCGATGCGTCCATAGGGTTAGGAAATCGATAGGGAGTAGGAATCTAACGGTTACGCGGGGTGTTTCATTGTCATCGGCGGGAAAAAGACCGCCTTTGACCGTTGGGCCAAGGGGGAATAAACTTGGCGGTTGACTCCCTAGCCATAGCTCACGCCCTTAGCGTAGACGCCGAATCCTAGCACGCGGGAGCGGCAGGATGAGACGTTGGGAGTTATCGTTGCGGGCTTAGTGCTCCGGGGATCGATCAGTGTTAATGGACACGGGAGTGCCCACTGATCGAATCCGGGAAGTCCGGCGTATCATCCTGGGCACCGACCGGAATATCGGGCCCATGGGACGCCGGTACCGCTTTCAGAGGCAACGTCTCACCATTAGACTCTAATCCCGATCGCTATCCATACCCGTAGGCCGTATCGGCGAGAGTCTCTCGTCGGGTTGGAAACCAAAGTCCCGGGTTTTCTTTCTTGTTGTTCATACCCTTTATTTCCTTTCGTGACAACCATCTACCGGTTCGGGCTAGCTCGCCCCTCGGGGTGATTTAGGTCCTACCTGACCCAAGCACAACCTCGCCTCCCTGAGTTCGATATTCCCGCACCCTACACTAACCGTGCACTTGCGGTAAACGACACCGCGCCGTCATACCGTAAACGGGGCGCCGGTCAAGTTTATGGCGCCGTTGCCGGGGAGGCAACGTGCTTGTTATTTTAGGATCTCTTGAACCCTCGTGTCTAGCTCACATCCCTACCTCGCGATAATTTTCGCATTCTCCTTTTTCTTTTTTATTTTTCTTATTTTCATTTCTTATTTTATCTGTTTCTTTCCCACTTGTCGCTTCACGGGTGTTTGTTGTTTTTTATGCGCAGGAGTTCAAGGAGTCTTGACGACTTGATTCCCCTCGATCCAGAGATTAACGCCACCCTTAGGCGTTTGGCCGCCGAGAAGCGAAGAAGAGAAGATCCCGAATCCATGGAGGAGAACACCCCACCTCACAAGTCTCTGTTGGAGTACTCGATGCCATCTATCGAGTCGACTTCCGCCATCCGATCTCCAGCTATTGCGGCCCAAAGCTTTGAGCTGAAGCCGTCTCTAGTGACATGGATCCAGCAGGACCAGTTTGTGGGTGCACCCATGGAGAGCCCGATCGAGCACCTAGACTCCTTCTTGGAGAAGTGTGACACCTTCCGGATTAATGGTGTCACGACAGAGGCTATCCGTCTGAAGCTGTTCCCCTTCTCTTTGCGAGACAAAGCCAAGCAATGGATAAGGGGGAAGGACCCCAACACTTTCAACACCTGGGAGAAGCTCTCCAACGCTTTTCTGACGAAGTTCTTTCCTCCGGGGAAGACCATGAAGTTGAGGAGTGAGATCTCCTCCTTCTCCCAGGCCAGCCACGAGTCCTTGCATGAAGCTTGGACGAGATATAAAGAAATGCAAAGAAGATGCCCTCACCATGAGCTTCCGAAGTGGCAGATTATTAATCTGTTCTACAATGGGTTGAGGGATGACCTTAAATCTTCTATGGACGCCGCAGCTGGGGGTTCCTTCATGTCTAGGAGCGAGGAAGATGCCGGACATATTCTGGAAAATATGGCATCCAACAATGAGCGGTGGTGTGACGAGAGAGCCACACCAAGATCCGGGGGTATACACAGAGTCGAGGACATCGACAAACTTTCAAGCAAGTTCGACTTGCTTTCGACCCAGATCTCTGCACTAATGGTAGGAGCCGGTGGGGCCGGTACACAGCAAATTTCTGCGGTAGAGTTCGAATTCTTTGGGGAATTCGACGGTGGTGACATCTCACCACCGTTGGATCAGGCGAGCGCACTATTTTACAACCCCACGGGAAATGCGCCGTATCCGCCAAGGACCAACTCCAACCCAGCCTACTCTCCAAACAACCGGAACCACCCAAACTTCAGTTACCGGCCGCCATTTCAGCCCTCGCCGCCTCAGCAGCCGCAGCAACAAACATATCAACCGGCTAGGCCACAGCAGAGCCAGGTTCAGCAGCAACCATTTCAGCAGCAACCATTTCAGCAACAACCTCAGCAACAATTTTACCCCCCAGGAATCAGCAGCCATTCCAGCAGCAGCAGCAGTATGGCCAACAGAGGGCCGTCTCTCCGATTGAGTCTCTATTGACTCAATATATTACCAACCAGGAGAAGATCAACCAAAAGCTGGAAATGGGTCAGCGGACCCTCACGGACCAAGTAACCCAGCTGGGGTTACAAGTGGCGAACCTTTCAAGGTCACAAAACCAATTGCCGCCACAACCGGAGGTGAACCCGAGGGGAGCAACCCAAACATCGGCACTCGTGCACGAGCACGCAAATGTGTCCGCTATCGTTCTGAGAAGCGGGACACAAATTCCTACTAGAGTGCCCCCTAGCAACCCGGAAGCACCATTGGTCGTTGAGAGACAGATCGAAAAATCAAACGACGCCGGTGCTTCGTCATCAAATCCTATGACTCCGGAGGGAGTCTCTGAAGAAGAGAAGAAGAAGGAGGAGGAAGGGAGCCCGAAAGTGTTCAAACCAGTTGTGCCATTTCCACAACGGTTAGCTCAGGCCAAAATTGATGAGAAATATGGCAAGTTCTTCGCCATGGTCAAGGACCTAAGCCTGCAAATCCCCTTCCTAGAAGCAATCGAAACAATCCCCTCCTATGCAAAATTCCTGAAAGATTTGGTGACTAGAGGGTCTAGAAAGGAGAAAGTAGTACTGACGGCGGAATGTAGCGCTCTTATTCAGAGGGCAAATCCGCCAAAACTCAAGGACCCGGGGAGCTTCTCTATTCCTTGCACGATCAGGGCAGTGAAGATTCATCGTGCACTAGTCGACCTCGGAGCGAGTGTTAGTTTGATGCCCTTGTCGATGTATAGAAGGATAGGAATGGGTGATTTAGAGCCCACCGGTATGACCCTGCAACTAGCTGACCGGTCGGTCAAATATCCGATGGGGATTGTGGATGACCTCCCCGTAAATGTAAGAGGGGTGCATGTGCCAGGGGACTTTGTAGTCATGGACATGCCTGAAGACGCACACACCCCCATCATCCTGGGACGGCCTTTCATGGCCACTGCTGGCGTTCTAATAGATGTGAAGAACGGAAAACTCTCTTTAAACGTCAGCGGAGAAAAAGTTGAGTTTGATCTGGGGTTGTCCATGAAGCACCCCGATCCCCCTGATGACCCTCGGTGCAATTTGCTTGAGATAGAAGAAGAAAAGGCCGCTGAAGAGAGCTCCTGGGAGATTCTCTTAAGAAACCCCCCCCCCCCCCCCCCCCCCCCCCCCCCGATGACTTGGGGGATTCAGAAGATGGAGACGGCCCCCAAGAACAAAGAAGCTGCTGGAAAGGCGAATGCAGCAAGAACGACCCCTCCCGGGTTCCCTAAGGCTCCTCATGCGAGGAGAACGGGGAAAGAGCCCATGGACCTCACTAAAGATGAGGTCCGGATCCTAAAGAAGATGGCGGGAAGCGCCAACACGAAAGAAAAGCCCCCGGATCCCAAGAATAAGGGGAGGGTAGTCGAGCAAGTATTTTTCCAGCCGCTGACTACTCCAAGTGCCTTCAGCTCCAATGAGAAAGAGATGCCAAACTTCGGGCATCACCCGTATCAACCACCATGATCATCTCTTGCGGGCGTCGACCCAACGACGTTAAACAAGTGCGCTTCATGGGAGGCAACACATGCTCTAAACTTTTCCCCGATTTTTTAACGTTATTTTTGACTTTATTTTATCTATTTTTATAAATAAAATCAGCCGCAAGAACATTCGTTTGGGGACTTAGACAAATCTGTTGGTTTTTGCAGGAAACAAGCCCCAACCGATCGGTTGATAACTCACCCGATCGGTTGGGATGTATCAGATACATGCCGAGATCTATCCCCAAATGACCCGATCGGTTGAGTAATGAAGAGACCGGGTGGCAGACCGGGTGAGCTGGGGAGAACTCTCGGAAATTTTTGGGGAATATCAACCGATCGGTTGAGTTCGTGCACGATCGGTTGATGCGACCAGGTGAGCAGCCCTAAGTTCTCGGGAAAATGAGTGGAGCGGCCAACTAATCGGTTGACAAGTCAACCGACCAGTTCGCCTGTAGCATTTCTTCGGCAAGAATTTCGACCTAACCGTCAACCGATCGGGTGACAAGTCACCCGATCGGTTCGACTTAAACCCCTATAAATACCCCCAACCGCCCGTTCGATCCGCACTCGCCATTTTCGAACCCTGATCCACCGTTTCACCTCTCCCTCGTGCGCCTGCCCTCTTTCTTCCCTTCAATCAACCTTAATCGTCTTTTCCCCCATCCCCCTACCCATCCACCATCGATTTCTCTCCATTCTCCTCGATTCCACAAACACACAAAACCCTAACCTCCACCCGTTTTTCCCCAATTTCGAATCTTGCTGAAGAGATCGCTGCGGCTTCACAGCATGCTCCAATCGAGTAGCATCGGGGCGTCAACGAACAACTATCTTCATCTCATTTGGGTAAACTCGCTCCTTTGCTTAATTTTAATTTTCCCCCAAGTATTCCATTTTCTTGTTGGTCGTATTTCGTGTTTGTGTTGAATTCATTGCACTCTTACATACCTACGCACACGTGCGACACTCACACAATGCCTCCCCGCCGTGTTAAGCCCACCGACGCCAGCTCTTCGAACCCTAGGCCCACCCGTCGTACCCGTCGCACACAACCCACCAACTCCAACCCATCCACCACACCACGCACCACTTCCCCACCTCACGTTTACGATCCCGAATATGGGATGCAATTCCAAACCGATGACCATGCCGACCGATTCGCGGCCATGGTCCTCCTAGCTGGTCAGGGTGGTCGGATAACCGAGGAGTCCGTCGACCGAGACCTCCCGTTTCTTCAAAGCTTCATTCGCCACATCCGTGAAGACCCACCCGACGTCTCCGAGCTCCACATTCCACCCCCCACGACTCCTGGTCCTCAGCGCAGGCCCCCGTCACCACCCCCAGAGGGTGGTGCCCCTGCTTGATTTTTCTCTCCCACTTTGCCCCCCCCATATTTGTGCCCATCTGTCTTTTCGGGGCCCTGCTTTGTCTCCGTCGGGGGGGGACTATTTGCGTGTTGCTTTCTGAATTCACCTTTTTTTGACTCCCCCTTGCATATCTCTGCATTTTATCGACCATATCATTTCGCTAGCACTGTCACGTCTAGCTTGGGAGGACGTCTATTTTGGTGTACTGTCGTGTTTTGTTTGTTTTTCTCATTTTTGTGTGTGTGCTTGTTTTTCATTTTTTGAGTGTCGTGTCGTGTGTTTTTATTTTTATTTTTATTTTCGTGTTGTTTGATTTTGATTTTGATCTTTCTTTCTTTTCAGTTTCATCTATGTGTTTTCCTCGTTTTCATTTCTTTTTGTGTCAGTGCGTATTCCCCCCCATTTTCATTGCCCTCCCGTACTCACTCATATTGCATTGAGGGCAATGCAAACTTCAGCTTGGGGGAGTCGCACTGTGTGCGTCGTTTGAGTCCTTCTTTTTCGTTTTTTGTGTCGTTTTCATCGTGTTTTTATTTTTTCTTTTCTTCTTTTTAGCTCTTTCTCCTAGAGATGAATCCTATGACGCCACAAAGTCACACACACCTAGCATTGCATCGATAATCACACTCACTAACCCTAGGATTTCGAGTCCTCTTGCATTTCACGCATCGTGGGTCCACTCAGCTTTCTTGTGAGTCGTGCGTCGTGCCTAGCTATTTGGTGTGCTTCTGCTTTGTGATTTTACTTTATATACCTGTCCAGGAATGACCCCTAGATTATCATGCTTCGATTTGAATATGCGGTATTTGTTTCTACTATATGCATGCTATATTTATATCGTATATTTCAATTCGCATGCGTCGGGATTCCACAACTAAGGACTAAGATAACCCATTTGGCCTATGCTTTATTTAGCGAGAATAGTTTCCTTTGCCCGAGTGTTTAGATTTCGACCTCTTTTTTGTTTTACTTGGTGCAAATCCCCTCGTCGTGTACCGTTCTCCCACTTGGGAGAGTGCACATATGTATAGCCAAAAACCCAAAAATCCAAAAAAATATAGAAAAAAGAGAAAAGAAAAGAAAAACCCAAAAAGAAAAGAAAAGAAAAAGATTGTATAGCCAAAAAGCCAAAAAATATGCAAATACCCAAAACCCAAAAAAATTTCCGTGTGAATATTTTTTTTCCTACTTGCCGAGAATAAAGGGAAGGCGAGAATTTGCACCGAGAGTTCTACCCCACATTATCTCAACCCCCATCGTTATCGAAAACACTTGGCTTAGGAACTTTTTAGCTAGTATCTAGGCTATAGTGGCGTGATTTCCTTAACCCTAGTTGTGGAGTCCCCGATGCATGATACGCTTCTATTCTTACTCTTCTCATGCATGCTTGAACTTATATTCGCCGCTTAATTCAATTCGAATCGATATTTGGGTCATAACTTGGATTTGTGTATATCGAGCCTCATAGCACATTGTAGAAAGCGACACCATTTGCTAGCACACGACCACACTCACTCGCGCTTCACCGCGTGGGCCCACGACACTTATTTGGACTCGTTTTCCTAGGTTTAGTGGTGTGATTTGGCGTTTGCTTGCTTGGTGTGTCGTTTTTTATTTTGGTGGCTCTGATGGACGATCTAGGATTTAGAGTTTTCTTTTTCTTTCTTCCTCTCTATTTTTCCCTTCCGAGCGCCTACTCTCACTCGTCTCCCTCGAGGACGAGGAAGAGTTCAGCTTGGGGGATTTTGACGTGCGTTTATATTTCATATATTCACGCACGTTTTCTTTTGTGTTTTTCCGTGTTTTTCCGCCGTCTTTTATTCGTTTCCTTGTATTTTCTCGTTTTCTTTCACTTTTCTTTGTTTATCCATGATTGCAGGGGATTGACCACGTAGGGGACGTTTAACGATGATATCCCAAGTCCCCGGAGCAACGGGAGAAGTCATGCGTGATCCAGGGGGTCAAACGTCGAAGAATTCATCTTTCAGCCCCTCACCCGGTCGGTTGGTCATCTCCAACCGATCGGGTGATGCACGCGTGCACCACCCGGTCTCTGCCGCAGCTCATAAGGAAGTCACCCGACCGGTTCACAGACCGGTTCAGCGGGGGGCTGTTCTCTGTTTTTTCGAGCAAAATGCCAACCGATCGAGTGACTCTCACCCGATCGGTTCATCTGTAGCTGAAGATGAAGAGCTGAAGACACGGACGCCGAACCGATCGATTCACCCGACTGCTCCAAGATCCAACCGGTCACTCAAGAACTCACCCGACCGGTTCATGTGATCGGGTGAAAGCTCGCCGTTTTCTGTTATTATTTTGTAACGGATCAACCGATCGGTTGACTTGTCAACCGATCGGTTGATGCGAAAGTCTATAAATAGAACCCATAGGGTTCCAGAAACGGGGGCTGCTAGTTTTTTACTGTTTTCTCACTTTGTGACGGCTGTAATTGTTACTCTTTTGTAAGTTTTCAGATCTTTCTAAAATTTTAGTATTGTCTTTATTACTCTATTACTTCCGCATTGCAATTGTCCGATTATGATTCCAACGGTTAAATTTCATTTAGATCACTTTTTCATGAATTCTTGTGAGTAGTTCCCAAATCTGGGATTTTGGTGGAAACCCCTTCGGGGGCTCTTCCCGATGCGTCTATAGGGTTAGGAAATCGATAGGGAGTAGGAATCTAACGGTTACGCGGGGTGTTTCATTGTCATCGGCGGGAAAAAGACCGCCTTTGACCGTTGGGCCAAGGGGGAATAAACTTGGCGGTTGACTCCCTAGCCATAGCTCACGCCCTTAGCGTAGACGCCGAATCCTAGCACGCGGGAGCGGCAGGATGAGACGTTGGGAGTTATCGTTGCGGGCTTAGTGCTCCCGGGATCGATCAGTGTTAATGGACACGGGAGTGCCCACTGATCGAATCCGGGAAGTCCGGCGTATCATCCTGGGCACCGACCGGAATATCGGGCCCATGGGACGCCGGTACCGCTTTCAGAGGCAACGTCTCACCATTAGACTCTAATCCCGATCGCTATCCATACCCGTAGGCCGTATCGGCGAGAGTCTCTCATCGGGTTGGAAACCAAAGTCCCGGGTTTTCTTTCTTGTTGTTCATACCCTTTATTTCCTTTCGTGACAACCATCTACCGGTTCGGGCTAGCTCGCCCCTCAGGGTGATTTAGGTCCTACCTGACCCAAGCACAACCTCGCCTCCCTGAGTTCGATATTCCCGCACCCTACACTAACCGTGCACTTGCGGTAAACGACACCGCGCCGCCGTACCGTAAACGGGGCGCCGGTCAACGAGTAAACCTTTTTCCCATCTCAGCTCTTCCTTGATCAGTCTAAATGCATCTTCTGAAGCTTCTGACCATTAGAGCTTGCTCCTCATCAAGATCGTCAACGTTAGCTTGAAGAGCTAATGGTGTGGAAGCTTTGACTTTTTCTTCAGGTTTCTCTCTAGCTTATATACTTTGAAGCTCAAGCTCGTGAGACATCAGGTTGCCTATTAAATCCTCCACTCTCATTGTTGATAAATCTTTGGCTTCTTGAATAGCTGTGACTTTAGGCCTGAACGAGCTTGGCAGCGCCCTTAAGATCTTTCGTACCTGCTCATGGCTAGAGTATGTCTTACCGAGGGAGCTGGATTTATATACGATGTCCGTGAATCTCGCGAACATCTCCTTGATGGACTCAGATGGCAGCATGCAGAAACTCTCATATTCTGTACTTAGCTGCGCAAGTCTGGATTCCTTCACTTGCAATGTTCCCTCGTGCGTCACCTCCAGCATATGCCATATTTCCTGCGCAGTTAGACAATGTGAGATACGATTAAACTCAGATTTATCAAGAGAGCATATAAGCGCATTCATAGCTTTACCATTAAGAGTATAAATTTTCTTATCAGCTAAATCCCACTTGTCTTTAGGCTTAATCATAACAGTGTCTTCAATTTTAATAGTGGGTAGACTATAACCATTTTCAACAATATCCCACACATCATAATCTACAGACACTAAATAGATTTTCATCCTAGCCTTCCAATATGCAAAGTCTACGCCGTTAAACTTAGAGGGACGGGATATCGACTGACCTTCACCAAATGCACAATCAGATATATTCATGGTCAAACTAGACTAGATCCTCTAAACTGGCTCTGATACTACTTATTGGATCTGGATCGTAGCCTAGAGGGGGGGTGAATAGGCTAATAAAAATATTTGTGCAACCCACGAACAATCACACGTAGTTATAAGCACGTGCAGGGTAAATAAAATGTAATCATGGAGTACGCACAGATATACCCTGGTTCGTGTTGGGGTTTTGGCGGACCCCCAGAGCTCGGATCCGTATCCGTCCTAAGTCAGACGGACCACGGAGGCACAAAAGCGCAGCGGAAAAACCAGAAATCGTATTTCTACACTAGCTAAACTATTTAGCTAGGCTCTGGGGAGCCAGAACCTAGCCCGATCTATGCCGACTTGGAGTGGGTCTGACCACCCCAAGAAGGATCTACACTAAGCGACTAATTAAAAATTACGCTAAAAACCGCTTAACCACATACCCGGAATCTTGGCCCTGGAGCAGGCAAGATGTACCGCACCGTCTTGAGAAGCTCCTCGTAGCCGAGCCGCGTTGACCCGATCTCCCTGAGCCGCCTCGCACCCTCGCACCGATCCGCCCGAGCCGCTTTCGCCTCCGAGCCGATCACACGCGGTAGAAAGTTTCACTTGAGAAGAACCCGCGTCTTAGACGTCCGGATCAGATCCAAACCCCCTTCGTAGTCGTGCTAGGACTACTCCGGAGAATAGGAAAATTAGAGAGAGAGATTTAGTCGCCGATCGAGCCTGCTCTAAAATTCTGGAGCTACTCGATCGTTGACTGGTGTGTGTTTCAACGAGGAGAGTGCGCCCCTATTTATATAGGGAGTGAGCACTCAACTTCTCGTTGCGGGCAATGTGGGACAATCCCCATGAAGAGAAAAACAAATTAAGTCATTTGGCTTAATTTCAACTTTAAAGTTAGCCTTTCACAAAGTCAAACTTTAACGAATTAATTCTCCTCACATACTAAACTTCAGACACCAAACAAGCTATCAATCAGAAAAGCTTGGAATGGTGAACGCGTAGGAACTGACGGTGACGAATTTCGACTTCGTTTGACCCCTCAAACAATTGCTCAAAGTTTAGCAATTTTCACAAAATTCGTAGCCGTCATTAGGGTTTTCAAAAACCCTAATTTGACTTAAGTTGCGGGCGCGCCCGCTAGACTTAGCGGGCGCGCCCGCCCAAGGGGGCAAGGGCGGGCCGCCCGCCCGCTGCTGCAGCGGGCGGGCGCCCGCTGCAACAGCGGGCCGCGCCCGCTTGCAGCGGGCACCCGCCCACTGCACACAGCGGGCCACGCCCGCTGTGCAACGGGCGTGCGCCCGTTGCAGCCAGTGGGCGTCGCCCGTTTGCCTTTGCACATGGGCCTTTTGGCCCAGTGGGTCTAACCCACTTCCCCTTGATCTCTTTCTGCGTTTCTGGGCTCGTTTGAGCTCCGATTTGGACGCGGTTTGAACATGTGTTTAGACCGGGACGATCCCGTCATCCAGGTAACCCTTTCCAACAAGTTTGTTCCTACTAAATTCGTTGTAACTAATTTACAACACGTTTAGTCAAAGTTAGCATCTAATGCAACGTTGTGTCCCTATTGCTAATGCGACTAACTTTCACAACTTAACTTGTGAATATCATCAAATGACATTTCTCTCTATTCTATATTCCTATTACTAAGACACGAGCACTACTCGGTGTGAGACCCTACAGCCTGACCTTACTACAGGTTGGGGCTCGAAACCCCTAAACGACGGTCACTACGAGCAGTAGCTGTCGTCCCTGTTTCAGAGTCATCATAACGTGATCGACCCTTTGACAAAAGTGTCATAGGGTTTGCATTGGCCGTGTCAGTGATGAATTCCGTTAGCTAAAATCCCTTCGTCAAGACTGTGTTATTGTTGGCCTAGGGTATGGTTTACTGTCAACCCTATTAGACAACAATGGTCAGTATACGGCGGTCTTTATTGTATACACGTTGTACTACTTGCAACGTACCCCGGCCGAGGATTAACATAAAGACCGTACTGAGCCTATAACACTAACTTCCCTTTAATGGAAGTGACGAATCCCATCTTAGTCACTTACTCACCTTGAGAGATTCAGGTGCAGCCCAACCTAAGATCTTTCAGCAGGACTGGTCCTCGAAGCTAGATCATGGGTCTAAGCTATACCGTCCGCTCACAGGTTTGTACAGATGACTTCAGGTCTTAAGGATCAACTAACCTATCATCACCCTAGAGTTATTAAAGACAGATCATTAAAGTTAACCATTTAATAACTCTAACTTGGTCGTTCAGTGAACTCATTCTCCAATGAGCACCTGTGTCTCGTCTCCGACTTCACCAAGTCGAATGACTATGAGATCATCATTACCCGAAGGTAAGACGAAGACACAGTGATCTATCCGATGTGTCGATATCCAGTTCTCGACATATCTACGATCACGAACCGTTTAAGACTTACGTTTCTATTCGGTCGCTTACTTACTCATAATCGAGATCTCATCTAGATATGTAAGGACCTAACTATGAGTCTATGGATATTATCTAAGTATATTAATACAAATGATTTTATACTTAGAATAATACGTACCATATACGGTATGAACAAGACGTATAATCAAGATAAATTGCCTTATGGGCATATATCTTCCTACATCTCCCACTTGCACTTAGGCTATTTATCTCGGCATCTCATACCGTTATAGCATATCAGTCACTTTGATATGGCAAACCTAAGAATGGTTCTACTAATAAGTATCTACAACGAATTTTAATGGATTGAAATCACATCTCTTGATCACACAGGGTTGATCCTTTGGAAAAAAATGATCTGGATCAATTTTCTTAACTTCGTATAGCTAACAGTTGGCTTATACGATTTAGATGTGGGGTCTAATATTTCCGTAAGTCAGTTCTAGCTCATTCCACTTTATTGTGTCAATATGTCAAGTACATATTTGACACCCTAAGTCTATATATATATATATATATATATATACGATTAAATCAAAACATTTTTGACTTAATGATTTATATAGAAGATTCATTAAAGTGAAAAATCCTTTTTACTTAGTCCGAAAAACGGAACTAAGTATATGAGCTCGCTCCCACTGACTTTAAGAATTACCTGGTCAAATTTCTTCAACATAATATCTAAATCATATTTAGATTTATGTGCAAAATATAACCTTTTGGTAAGTGCCTCAGATGGAATGTACAAGTGTTAGATTCGGTTTGACGAATGAGTCAAGTCAAGATCGTTTTAAGGAAACTTGACATTGACTCGTTCAATCAAAACGTCCTACACTGTACTTATTCCTTTAACCACATTTAGTATTAGCTCTTTTAATAACTAAATGCAGATAATCAAGAATTAATCTTGATTTGTGTATTTGTGTGTTCGCACACAATTTATACGCCCCCCTGGAACCTGCACTTAACTACTGATTGACTTCTAGCATTTAGTCAGCTCCAAAATCAATATTATCGAAGCAATACACCATTATTCGAAAATATACGCAACCGTCACAGAAAAGCCACATCCACAGAATTTAAGCCAATTCAATTTCAATTGCAACAAACGAGACATCCATTCCAAAACAACGGGTTCATTAAAAGAACCTTAATTTGTTTATCAAAAATAAACCTTGAGTGCAAAGCACTCATTCATTGTTTTCGATCCTTAAAGATGATACATTTTATTCAAATAAGAAAAATATCATCTCCATCACGATCAGCGTCTCCAGAAGTCTTTGAGCGGTCCCAGCAGCAACTGTTGCTTTAATTGTCGACCGATCTCCGTGCTTCTCTAATCTCTAGTTCTTATCAGCCACCTGTATACAGTACACAGATGTCTATAAGTATCTCATACTATATGAATGGAAATAATTGCATTTAATTGAATTTTAATTTGTACCTGAGGTGGAGGCATCAGTATGCCCCTTCTTCTTCTCTGCAAGATAGATCTTGCAGTTCCTCTTCCAGTGGCCAATCTTGTGGCAATGGAAGCACTCAGATTTCGACGGGGCCCCTTTGTTCTTCTTCTTCCCATTCTTAGCCTTCGCAGGTTATGGGACATGCCTCTTCTTTCCTTTGCCTTTCGGCTGGTCGGAAGTAGCAGAGCCAACAACCAGTGCAGTCGGCTTCTTCTCAATCTCCTCAAATTGCCGGAGCATATTGAGGAGACCAGGAAGATCCGTTTCAAGGCTGTTCATTATAAAGCCAGTTATAAAGGGCTTGAACTCGGGAGTTAAAGACTTTAGGATAATGTCTGTGGACATCTCATTGTCCAGGACAAATCCTATCTGGGCGGCGTCCTCCACGTACCCGATCATCTTGATAACATGATCTTGCACGGGTCCTGTCGTCATCTTCGTGCCCCAGAGGTTACTAGTAGCTTCGAACTTGGCAGCTCTGGATCGCTTGCCATACAACTCTTGTGCATTAAGGAGTATGCTCTGAACATCCATATGTTCATGCTTCCTTTGCAGCTCATTGGTCATCGAAGCTAGAGCAAGGCATCTTGCCTTCTCAGCATCCCTCTGGTACAACTTGAAGGCTTCTTTCTCTTCGTGGGTTGAATCCTCATCGGGCTTGTCCGGAGCATCCTCGAATAATATGTATCCAATCCCAGCTAGGGAAAGGACCAACTTAATGTTCCTAAGCCAGTCTTTGTAGTTGGTTCCATCCAGCACGTTCTTTTCTACCATGTATTTTAGACCTGAGTCCATTCTGCATTTATAGATACTTTAGTTAGCATATGTTCGTAGTATAGTTTTAATGGTTTTAATAAAACTATATTCTCCCACTAAATTTATTTAAAGCCATAATAATAAACAATTTATTATAAAATAATATTTGTGAGAGAGGGATCCGACTACCCTGAGTCTGACAACCTTGAGTGTATCTCAACAAGTTGTCCGACTCTGCAGTCGGTAGACGAACTCGTCGTCAATCATATTTACTATGATTCCCTATCGATTTTTATCCCTAGTCATTTGTGATCATGAGTGTGCTCAACCGGATCACAATGGCTAGCCTAGTCGGACCCTTGTCTTCGTGTCTAGCCTGACTTGCCCCTTTGCTCGGTGTATGCACGACGCGCCGGTTTGGGTCAGGTCTTAGACTACATTCTTGGTTAGACTTACGCCGAAGCTCGAAGGGTGAGACAACGGTTTCAGTCAGGTTAAGATGTCAATCAAGAAATCGGTTTCTATAAGATTGACATGTCACGGCTTGAGTGTAGCTCAACAACCGGAACATGTTTCTTACAGTTGCCAACTCCTAAAACAAGGAGGGCTACGATTTATCTTGAACAAGATTATTATCGTATTGACTTAGGTATAGTCGATGGACTTACATAGTCATGAATCGACTCCTTGCGGTCCAGCGGACGCGGCCAGGGAATTGACTAAGCCAGGACCACTTGTTACCCAGTCTAACTAGGTTGGTCCAAAAACTTTAGCCAAGCACATTGACCGACATCATGATCCATTGAAGGAGTTGTCATCAATCTTATGTTTTCCAAACAACTAAATGGCTTTTAATTTAGAGAACTAGTTAATCCTTATCAACTAGTGGATCCTAAAATTCAAAATTTTCAGATTGGTTGAACAGCTTTTATTAAGTCCTTATCAACTATAAGGTTCTACGTTCAACTTGCTACCCCAATCTAATTAGGATTTTAATAAAACAATTCAACATTGTCTTTTTATGAAAATCATTTAATTTAAACATTTTAATGAAATGATTTACAAACAAAGGGACTACCCTAATCAGGTATTAGGTTCGATGTTGTTTTGTTTTATCAAACATAGCATGTCACTATCATGTTTTAATGGCTAACCTAACAAGGTTTACAAGTCCATGAAACAACTAATTTATCAACATAAATAAAATGTTCATTTTATGACATACATGAGCATTTGCAAGTTCTAAAATTATCTACATAATTAAAACATGCAAATCTGAATTTTAACACTTAAAATTAAAGATTAAAATTTAAAGCCTTCATAAAAAAATTTTATCGCATAAAACTAGGTCGTACAAAATTATCTAATAATTTTAAACCTTGGCCTTTAAAAAAATTTTAACCTTATTTCTAAAATTAAAATATCACATAAAAATTTTAGAAACATCTATGTAGTAAAAGAAATTAATTTATATTACATCTCATGAAATAAAATTATTTCTATTATTTACATATTTAAAACAATTTTAAAACTCTTTTAAAATCTTTTAGAAATCATTTTTTGGAAGCTTTCAAATAAAGTTTAAAGATTTCTAACTTTTATGTAACTAAGGAAAAATTCTTAAATTTCAAAAATAAAATTTTTCTAAAGTTTACATAAACTTTAAACACTCTTTAAAATTTTTCATATCTCATAAAAAAAATTTTTATACAGTATTTAAATGTTGGAGACCTATTTAAAATTTATCGCATAAAGTAAATAGTCCAAAATAAAATTTCCGTGTTGCATAAACAATTTTTAAAACACGAAACAATTTTTAAAACTTTTTAACATTAAGCAAAAAAGTTTGTACATGAAAGCTAAGCATTTTTAACGAAAAAAAAAGTCGCTATAGTAGATCTATAGCATAACCTGGGCTCTGATACCACTGTTGGGGTTTTGGCGGACCCCCAAAGCTCGGATCCGTATCCGTCCTAAGTCGGACGGACCACGGAGGCACAAAAGCGCAGCGGAAAAACCAGAAATCGTATTTCTACACTAGCTAAACTATTTAGCTAGGCTCTGGGGAGCCAGAACCTAGCCCGATCTATGCCGACTTGGAGTGGGTCTGACCACCCCAAGAAGGATCTACACTAAGCGACTAATTAAAAATTACGCTAAAACCGCTTAACCACATACCCGGAATCTTGGCCCTGGAGCAGGCAAGATGTACCGCACCGTCTTGAGAAGCTCCTCGTAGCCGAGCCGCGTTGACCCGATCTCCCTGAGCCGCCTCGCACCCTCGCACCGATCCGCCCGAGCCGCTTTCGCCTCCGAGCCGATCACACGCGGTAGAAAGTTTCACTTGAGAAGAACCCGCGTCTTAGACGTCCGGATCAGATCCAAACCCCCTTCGTAGTCGTGATAGGACTACTCCGGAGAATAGGAAAATTAGAGAGAGAGATTTAGTCGCCGATCGAGCCTGCTCTAAAATTCTGGAGCTACTCGATCGTTGACTGGTGTGTGTTTCAACGAGGAGAGTGCGCCCCTATTTATATAGGGAGTGAGCACTCAACTTCTCGTTGCGGGCAATGTGGGACAATCCCCATGAAGAGAAAAACAAATTAAGTCATTTGGCTTAATTTCAACTTTAAAGTTAGCCTTTCACAAAGTCAAACTTTAACGAATTAATTCTCCTCACATACTAAACTTCAGACACCAAACAAGCAATCAATCAGAAAAGCTTGGAATGGTGAACGCGTAGGAACTGACGGTGACGAATTTCGACTTCGTTTGACCCCTCAAACAATTGCTCAAAGTTTAGCAATTTTCACAAAATTCGTAGCCGTCATTAGGGTTTTCAAAAACCCTAATTTGACTTAAGTTGCGGGCGCGCCCGCTAGACTTAGCGGGCGCGCCCGCCCAAGGGGGCAAGGGCGGGCCGCCCGCCCGCTGCACACAGCGGGCCATGCCCGCTGCTGCAGCGGGCCACGCCCGCTGTGCAACGGGCGTGCGCCCGTTGCAGCCAGCGGGCGTCGCCCGTTTGCCTTTGCACATGGGCTTTTTGGCCCAGTGGGTCTAACCCACTTCCCCTTGATCTATTCCTGCGTTTCTGGGCTCGTTTGAGCTCCGATTTGGACGCGGTTTGAACCTGTGTTTAGACCGGGACGATCCCGTCATCCAGGTAACCCTTTCCAACAAGTTTGTTCCTACTAAATTCGTTGTAACTAATTTACAACACGTTTAGTCAAAGTTAGCATCTAATGCAACGTTGTGTCCCTATTGCTAATGCGACTAACTTTCACAACTTAACTTGTGAATATCATCAAATGACATTTCTCTCTATTCTATATTCCTATTACTAAGACACGAGCACTACTCGGTGTGAGACGCTACAGCCTGACCTTACTACAGGTTGGGGCTCGAAACCCCTAGACGACGGTCACTACGAGCAGTAGCTGTCGTCCCTGTTTCAGAGTCATCATAACGTGATCGACCCTTTGACAAAAGTGTCATAGGGTTTGCATTGGCCGTGTCAGTGATGAATTCCGTTAGCTAAAATCCCTTCGTCAAGACTGTGTTATTGTTGGCCTAGGGTATGGTTTACTGTCAACTCTATTAGACAACAATGGTCAGTATACGGCGGTCTTTATTGTATACACATTGTACTACTTGCAACGTACCCCGGCCGAGGATTAACATAAGACCGTACTGAGCCTATAACACTAACTTCCCTTTAATGGAAGTGACGAATCCCATCTTAGTCACTTACTCACCTTGAGAGATTCAGGTGCAGCCCAACCTAAGATCTTTCAGCAGGACTGGTCCTCGAAGCTAGATCATGGGTCTAAGCTATACCGTCCGCTCACAGGTTTGTACAGATGACTTCAGGTCTTAAGGATCAACTAACCTATCATCACCCTAGAGTTATTAAAGACAGATCATTAAAGTTAACCATTTAATAACTCTAACTTGGTCGTTCAGTGAACTCATTCTCCAATGAGCACCTGTGTCTCGTCTCCGACTTCACCAAGTCGAATGACTATGAGATCATCATTACCCGAAGGTAAGACGAAGACACAGTGATCTATCCGATGTGTCGATATCCAGTTCTCGACATATCTACGATCACGAACCGTTTAAGACTTACGTTTCTATTCGGTCGCTTACTTACTCATAATCGAGATCTCATCTAGATATGTAAGGACCTAACTATGAGTCTATGGATATTATCTAAGTATATTAATACAAATGATTTTATACTTAGAATAATACGTACCATATACGGTATGAACAAGACGTATAATCAAGATAAATTGCCTTATGGGCATATATCTTCCTACAGTTCGGTCGTCCACACGACCTACTCCAGCCCCGAAAGCAACTACTAGATAGATATGTAATCAAAGTACAACTACAATGAGTCAAGATCCCCAAATCAACTCTCACCTAGCTCGTACGCACTCCTACGTGCTCTACACTATCAACCTAGTCAGATGCTCTCACCCTTGACGAGCCCCAACTCGTCAAGTCCCCAAAGACACAATAAACTGGTAAAGTTTTCCCTACAGAGATCGCTACTACTACACAAATAAAACAATACTAGAGTTCAGAAATGCTCAGTTTGTGTATCGTAGTTGTCTCTGTCTATAGGCATAGGGTAGATCTGTATCTGATGTGATGTAGTCATCTCCGCAAGTCGTGCAACTCAAGTTGCGGCTCTCCTTACAACTTGCGGCCTTTGGTACCCGTAAGTAATCTTGCGGCCTTCTCCTTGATCTCACAATTGATGATGCAGTGAGTTGCTCTCTCTCAAGGGTCGGCAATCAGATGTTCTTTGATTTGCAACTTGCGGTAACAAGCTTTTCTAGATGATGGCACATGAACAACTTGCACACAATGTTTTGCACACACACAAAAGTCTTGCTCACAAAAAAATTCTTGCACACAGAACTTCGGCACACAAGGTCTTGTCACACAAAAAATTCTTGCACACAAAAATATTTCTTGCACACAAAAATTCTGCACACAAAAGGTTCTGCACACTTTTGTTGTTTTCTTTTTTGTTTCTTTGGCTTGTCCTTGTGGCATTAATTCCTTTGCAGGCTTTGGTACATCCCTTGCGTGGGTTGCCTGCAACAACATAAATATTTAGAGAGCAAAGTTCTCATGCCTTCAAAAATATTTAGTGCGGCCATGGGCAATTAAATCAAAAGGCAAGTGATCACAAAATGAGACCGGCCCATTTTATTCTGTGCGTTCTATTTTGATGAACTCCCTTCTTGTTCACGTGAGGAAGTACAAGCTGGAGATGTGTCAGATGCCCATGATTCCAAAAAGAACTCCTTTAACAATCCTGTATTCAGATTTTTTTCGCCGCCGCAGAAAAAATTCTCACCAAAAATTTTTCAGGCAGTGCTCCAAATTTTGAAGGAGAGCTGTGCACCTGCAAAACAAAGTAAACCAAAAAGCAAATCCTCAATAAAATATTATGGAGAATTGATGAAACTTTGACTCCTTCCTCTTCCTTGTGATTGGCAGGCACAAGAGGCCAAAGTGTTCGGTTGGGCTCTCTTTGAGTGGAGCCAATGAATGTTGTGCCTTTGTTTTTTGATTTGATGGTGACTTTCTGCACACACAAAAAGGAGGCAGAGATTAAATGTTTAATTAACAAAAACACTCACCTTTTTCCCAGAAGGATGTGTGACCCTTTTTTTGAGTTTTGGTTCCACCTGCAACAATTTATTATCGCTATGTTATTAAGAAAATTCATTGGCTATATTTGTGAACAAATCATAGCTTATTATCATTCATTTATAAAATAACGGCAGCATCCTTTTTATTTGAGGGGTGCGTGAGTTTCCTTTTTGTTTTTTTCTTGGTCGTCCTCCTCTGTTTCACAATGAATGCGTTCAATTAAATAGGGTATGCTAGTGTTTTTGCAATTCAGCTAGGATGTGGATGGCTAGCATGTGGATGGATGGTGCATGGATATGGAGAATCAAATATAGATAGATTTAGTAGGATTTGATTAGGTGTTTGAATAGGAATTGGTTAGGAGCAAATCCATCTAGTTGGTTTGACCAAATCCTCCTTGGAATCAAATTGGCTCCATTTCTTTCTCCACATTGACCAAGTCCAATTGCTACGTGTATAGCTATTTGACCAAGTCCAATTGATATGTGTATAGAAATTTCTCCATCTCTTTGACTAAGTCATCGTTTGGGTATTTGCATCCTCGCCACTCCTACAAACACTTAACACACACATCAAATTGTTCACAAATATTTGTCATCATCAAACAATAAATCCTAGATCATTGTATCCAACAAGGTGGTGGCCCACGCAGGTCCCCTCACTGCGGTTGTGTATGGAATAGTACGAGTAGTGTTCGTGTGTTTGTGGGTAGTTGAGTCCTAAGGTGGATAGGGTCCAGCCTTAGGATGGGACCAGATATCAGAAGCTTGAGGTATAGAACCCTAGGGGTTGAGATTCTAGTGTTGATTCAAGATGAATGTATGTACGTATTTATGTGTGTAGGTATGTGTACATATACATCTGTAGTTCTATAAGTGTTGAATATGGCTTGTCGAGTATATTGAGATGATATACTCATGTGCATATGACTATGATATATGTGTGTGAATGCTTATGTGGCTCTGTGAATGTATTTGAAGTATATGTGTTAATAAATGTTTAACTTATGAGTAGCATATAAAATTAAGTTGTATACTTGATTGAGGTGCATGTAGTGTATAGATGTATTATGTTGTGGCTATATAATGTATGTGATTTATGCACATGTAGAGTGTGCAGATGCATGAGTGGATCCTTGAGTTCCACCCATGTATGTATGGATGTGTCTTAAGAATATTTGTGTCATGTGTTGATATATGTGATGAGTATATGAAACATGTATGACTGTAAGCTGGTACGCTTACACCTGAATATGAATGAATATAGTTTTGTATGTTTATCTATGTGTATCGATATTGATATGGTGAATCTTGTGTGCTGATACATCTATGAATGTTGGGTGGACACTAGGAGACATACATGATTGCATGTCTGAGTATGAAGGTGCATGTGTATATGTGCTAATGTATGGTAGACTATAAGTGGTATGTATCATAGAACTATATAGTTGATTGAGCTCTAGGCGATGTATAGAGATGGTATGCCATATGCATTTGTAGTATGTTGTATATATATACATGTTGATTGTGTAAGTCCATGTATGGATCTTTGTGTTCCACTCAGGTATGAGTGGGCATGCCCTAGGAGTATTAGAGTTGTGTTATATATATATATATATATATATATATATATATATATATATATATATATATATATATATATATATATATAAGTAAGTGTGTATGTATTGATATGAACAAGGGCAACATCAAGGAGGCGCCAACAAAAAGCCAAGACGAGGGAGAGGCTGGGGAGCAGTCACCCCGCACATGACTAACCAGGCGAGAACCAAGAAACTAAAAAAGAAAAAAGGGGGAACCTATGCTGGGGGGCACAATAAAAGTGGCCTACAAGATACACCAACACTCAAAAAGGGAAGTATCCCCAGGGTCTAAATCATCCGGGATGCAACCAACAAGGGCGGCCGAGATGTCCAATGAGATCCTAGCTAGAATGGCTGTCACAGGGGACCTGAGAGATCTGAAGATGCGGCAGTTCCGTTCCCTCCAAATGTGCCAAACCGTCGCAGAGAAGACCAACAAGGAAAGCCTACTCCTGGGGGTGGACTTCCCCCTGGATCCAAACTGCCGTTTTAGCGCGTGAGCTTCAACGGTGATGGACTTGGAGCCAAGAGGAAGGCCAAGACGAAGCCGGCAATCCGCCCAAACAGAAGCACTGTACTCACAGCGGAAGAAGATGTGGCGACTCGACTCGGGGAAAAGACCGCAGAGTGTGCAAGGAGACTGTTCCCGAATGCCACGCCTGGCCAGCTGCTGGGAAGTGGGCAGACGGTCAGCGAGGGCACGCAGGAGAGTGAGGGAGAACTTGGGCGTATGCCCAGGAAACCAGACGACTGGGGAAAGTCTGTCAGCGAGTGAGTAGCGACGAGTAGATGACCAAGCGGAGCGGAGGGAGCACCCCCCAACAGCGGTCCACTCCCAGGCATCAGGGCCATCAGACACAGAACCCGAAGCCAACAAGGGGGCAAGATGAGCAAGCTCATCAGGAAGGGACCAATCAGTACCATCCCAGAAGTCAGCAACCTGCCGATATCTGAGAGGGAGAGGAGGGGAATGCAGGTCCGCTAGAGGGCTACAAGGCAGCCACGGATCATACCAAAACGAAGTGGAGCACCCATCACCAATCACCCGACGGTAGCTATATATATATATATATATATATATATATATATATATATATATATATATATATATATATATATATATATATATATATATATATATATATATATAAGATGAGTATGGTTGCCTGTCTGGTTGTAAGCGGATATGCTTACACCGGTGTTTGGATAGATATATCATTATATGAATATCTATGCGTGTTGGTATTGTTGTATGAGACTTTATGTGATGACGTGAGTATATGCTTGGGATAGATTGACCTGACAGTATATATATGACCCCCTAGGCTTTGTTCTCAATGGCGAAGTCCGAGGACGGACTTTAATTTAAGGTGGGTAGAATGTAATGACCCTAGTGCCTATATACCTAGGGTATGCCTATTGGTGTATGTGTGCATAGTAGTAGTACTCGTATACTGGTATATACGGAGATGTGTGTATAGTAATTGATGTAGTGTATATGTTACGATAGTGATGGATGCTTATTTGATTGGCCATGGTTGATTTATGAGTGATGATATGTTTATATGAATGCTTATTGAATGTGTATATGAGGTATACTTACATGGTTGAATGCATATAGTAATTTTGTTGTGTGCATAGTAATTCCCTATGTAGATGGCTATATGGTTGAATATGATATGATTTGGATGTATAAGTGATTGGTATAGTGGTTGTTATTATTAGTGCTATTATTAGCATGAGTATTAATCTTATTGTTGTTGATTATTGTTGTTGTTGTTGTTAGTACAAGTATTATTTGGTTAATTATGTTTAGTGGCATTAGGGTTGTTATTATTATAAGTTTTATTATTGTTATTATTATTAATTGGGCCTCTAGTTGATTTAGTAGCTAGAGTTGGTTGGTTGGGCTTGATTATTGGGCTTGGATTATTAGAAGGGAGAAGAGAGAAGAGAAAGTTCTTATTAAGGATGGCAAACTAGTAATTACAAAACCAAGTTGAAGGGTGATTGATAGGGGTGTTAGTGCCATGGCACACTTGTAATTAAGTTTGAGTGTGAGTGTGTGTGTGTGTGTGTGTATAGTAAGATGAGAAGAGTGTAGAGAATGGCAAACTTGTAATTAAGGGGATCATTAGAAATATCTCTCTTTTACTAACTTCTCCATCCTTCTACGTTATTCTTTTTGTTTTCTTTTTCTTTTTCAATTCATTATTTCCTCTCCCCCTCTTTCCCATGGGAGGCCGAAACCAGCAATAAAAAAAGAAAGATAGAAAGAAAGAAAAAGAAAAGGAAGGAAAGAGAGAAAGGAGAGAGGAAGAGGAAGAGGAGGAAGGAGAAGGAAGGAGGAGAAAGAGAAGAGAAGTTCTCTCACTTAAAATGAGGTAGGAATCCAATTTCCCCTAGTATGATATTTGGTTGTTCTTTGTAGAATTGATACATGTTTAATTTTGAGCATAATACATGATTAATTTCATGAAACACTTCTGTTCTTAATGCTAAAAATTTTATCCTGAAAAGCTGAAATTTTGACTAAGTTCTGGGCTTAATTGGCTATTATGAATGCTTTGGAAATTTTATATGTTGTGTATCTCGAAGTTATGAACAACTTTCATTTAGATCATTTTCCAAAATTCTAACTGTATGATTTGATAAAAATTCGGATATACCTACTGGTCTGGTTTCAATCAAAACTGAACACCTTTTGCGAAAACGGGTATAACTCTCTGCACACTCTATGGAACTTGCTGTTCTTGGTCTTGTTGGAAAGTTAACAAGTTTATCTACAATTTCATCTTATTGCATAATTTTCGAAATTCGGACTGCAATAGGCCCAAAATCAGCAATCAAGACAGACTCTGAAATCTGTCTAGAAAACAGATTTGACAGACTTCGCCAAATAATTCACCATAAATCACTTACTTAATATATTTGCCTGAAATTTATCTGTGAATCCAAAACTATCATACCTGCAACTTTCATTTACATTGTATTATTATGTTCCATACAACAATATGGAGTAAAATTCCATTCAACCTGATTGTTGTGCAATTTCCAGCAAACTGAATGTTAAGAGATGTTATGACTATGACTTCATGCTAAATTTTCTTCTATTATGCATGTGCATGAGTGTTACTTGAAGTAGGAATTCCATATCCTTATGGATTATTGTTCAAATTCATCCAAGCATTATCTTTAATTATGGAGTTCATCCCTGTTCATGTCATGACTCTAATATGTCTCATATTGCTTTGGGTTTCTTGTTGCTAATGGGTTCATGCTATTACTTTCATGCTAATAGACTCTTGTTGTTTCAATTGGATTCAATTGCTATGTGTTGTAGTTCATGCCTACCAAGTGTTTTGGGAATGTTTAAATGAAGTTAAGTATGAAATTTGTCATTAATTCCATGTTGTACCAATTGATTTAATGAAGTTGTCATTATGCCACCATGAGTTTGTTGGAGTGCCTACATGAAGTCAAGATGTCATCTTGCTTTTTGTTTTACTAATTTCATATTGGATTAAGGGATGTTGGCATATGTTTTATTGGCTCATGCTTAATTTATTTCATGTTGAATGTGAAAGCACTTAATTTATCCTTGTTGATTTATGTGTTGTTGGCTATGTAAAAGGAGAGAATGGAAATAACAAAGGGTGACTAAGGATTGCCCTTCATATTGATCCAATCAATGGTAAGTTGTAAAATTATATGTGTTGGAATTGTATGTGTTGGAAATGATAACTATGGGGCACATGTTGTGGTTGGAAAAGTTATATGTGTTGGAATAAGAGCAGGGGAAAATGGTGGTTGTTATGTGATTCCTTTTGTACACGTTAATTTTTAATTGGAATGCTACGAAATGAATAAGTCCTCTAAAAGGAGGGTGACATGGGGATTGGGAGACACTAAGTTTTGGAAAAAACATGAGGGGCTGGACAGTTATGGTGGTTGGTGGCCCTCCTGTTTTTGCCTGAGTGGCGGGGAGTGGCGGAAATGAGGAGCAAATGTGAAGGGGAAATAAGGAGAAAACAGGGCTTCTTTAGTAAGAGCGTGTCTCGGGGAGTTTGCCTGTTCCACCCCAACTGGGGGTGAGGTCCAGTCCCAAGAGGGTCTACCCACTACTTAGGGTCCAAATCACTATTAGATAACTTTCATTTCTTTTGTAGAATTATTAAATGTTGCTTACTTGTACGTTCTTTACGTTCAGCCTTTTCATGTTTTATACCCTGGTTATATACATCGCCTATTGTAGTTCTTGTCGCTTGCGTTTATTTTACTTATGTTGTTTCACTCTCTTGTTGTTGTACCTTCATTTATGTTATGCAATCATTGCTTTATGGCATACACTTCCCTTTAGATCATTCCATACCTCATTTGCACCTTGCTATGAATGCATGTAAAATAGTTGCATTTTCATAAGAGCATACTAGAGGGAGTTGGCATTCCTATTAGGTCTCGCGTTGACGTGCCCCTGTTGAATTTTTCAGGTGTGGTTCCTTGGGATGGCAGGTGGAGCTAGAGGTTGAGGTTGGAGGGCTATTGTTGGGAGTTGGAGCTTAGATTGGGTGGTGAGGGGTGAGGGGAGAGCTATGTGTACTTTGGGTTTTCTTTTGGGGTGAGAGATGCTTGTACTATATGAATTGATACAAGGGATATTTGAGATGTATATGAAATTGTTCGGTGTTTGGCTTTCAGTATTTCTCTGTGAATTTGTGTTGTTCTGCGTTTGTTGGTTGGCTGTTTGTTGAATACTACATGTACTATTCCCAGCAATGCACAGTGGACCTGCACATACGTTTTTAGTTCTCGTCATGTACCTTGTATTTCGTGGGTATCCCAGGGATCGGGTCGTGATAGCCACCGTGGCAAAGTTTCTGTGGCTGGAAAAATGGCCCACTGATTATTGGCCATGGATATTTCTGTGGCCGTTAGTGGACCTTCAGCCACGGATTTGTCTGTGGCCAATTAGTTTTAGCCATGGATTATTGTTGAAGAAATTTGCAGTGGCCTTAATGTTTTATCCATGAAGATGTCTGTGGCTAATAAATTTAACGGATATGTCTGTGGACAAAGAGTTCCAGCCACGGGATATATGTGAAGAAATTGTCTGTGGCCTTAACTTTCTAGCCAGTAATATTGACGTCGCCCATAATACTAACGGCCACGGATATGTCCATGGATAATTTACCCAAGTTGGGGGGAGCCTGCATGAGCCCCCCACGTGCAATATCTTTCAACCGAGATCGAGTTCAGTGGGGGAGAGAGAGATCGACGCCGAGGGAGGAGGAGGACGACGACGAAAGCCACCGTCAGCTGCCACGTCGACACCGGCAAGGTAATTTTCGCTAACCGCACATTCGATTCCGACTTTTTTGTCCTAATTTTTGCTATAATGGTCGGAGAGGGCGTCAGAGAGAGCGTCGGCCCCCGCTGGCGCCCCAGCTCCCCTCACCTCCTTCTGATCTGAAGGAGGAGAGCGAGAGCTAGGGCGACAGCGGCTGCCGACGCCCCCTCCGACCCCTCTCTCCTACTCCCCCAATCCCCGAATGATTTCACCCCCCCCCCACCGCGCTCGAGAAACGTGTTCAGTGTTAGTATTAGGCTTAGGCTTAGGGTTAGGATTGGGGTTGAGTCTAGGGGTAGGGGTAGGGGTGAGGGTAAGGGTGAGGGTTTGGGGTTGTGGTTTGGTTTAGGTGTTGGGTTAGGGTTGGGTTATGGGTTATGGTTCGGTTAGTATTAGGTATATGGATAGGGTTAGGGTTGGAGTTAGGGTTGCTGTTAGGGTTGAGGTTAGGGTTAAGGGTTAAGTGTCGGATTGGGGTTGGGGTTGGGGGTAGGCCTAGGGTTGTGGTTGGGGTTATGGTATATGGGTTAGGGTTAGGGTAAGAGATGGAATAAGGGTGTGGATTAGGAAAAGGGGTTGGGTTAGGGTTCGGTTAGGGTTGGGGTTGGGTCTAGAGTAGGGGTTGGTGCTAGGGTAGGGATAGGGGTAGGGTAGGGTGAGAGTAAGGGCGAGGGCGAGGGTGTACCATGGGACGTGCATCACGATGCAATTTCAATAACCATCATTATATGGCCTTAATTTGTTGATATTAATCAAATTATAGAGCCAACCACCCATACAAATTTGGCAGTTATGGATTGTGTTGTTGTGCGCCAGTAACTATGACATATTGATGCATGAGTAACACATTTAGGGTAACTTTTGAGTGGCTGTGTTAGGTGGCAAAAATTTGGTAAACTCTGGATTGCTAAAGGAGCATACTCGTTAGATGACAGTGGCTTGGACTTAGTCAAATCCACTCCGACACTCTTGGTATACTCGTTAGAGGACAATGGTAGAAAATTTATTTTAGTTATATTGTTAATATCAAGGGAAAAATAGAATTTATTTTAATTTTAAATTAATGAGAACCTAGCCATGTTAAAACATACGCTCGTGGTATCATAATGATAGCCGCATAATTTTATGAAAGAGTCGACTACCATTTAAAGGTTCTCAAAATAGTTAATTTACAATTGAAAATTTTATTTTAGCACATATATAAATGGTTGATACACAATTACATGTAAATTTCATCGTCAATTACAGATGTTGGAGGTTCCTGACAAGTCGTTTATGAAAATATCGGATCTGAACATGACTGGAAACCTAAGATATATAGAGGAGATAGATGCATTCAGTGCGTACTCTAATGCCCTCTATGCATGTCCAGTGGCAAAATACGTTGCCCTTGCAAGAGGTGCCAGAACAATGAGATCCTTCAGAAGTACATTGTACATGTCCATTTGGTGTCTCATAGGTTCGACCCCAATTATAAATTTTGGAGTTACCACGGAGATGGTGTCGTAACAGAGGAGATGCTTAGGGCAAAAGAGGGTATTATGCATGGAGATCAAAGGACAACTGACATAGATACAATGCTGGAAGATATTGGTGCTCCGAGCAGAAACCGTTCAGATGATGATTTTTACTCCGTTGTGTCACAGTCACTTTTCGATCATGTGCTTTTCGTGTGCGTACTTTCTTGTTCGTACGCGTATTTTTGTGACCTCTTCTTGTGTCCCGAACGCGCGATGTTATATGTCGTTGTGACCCTCTGAGAGAGTACTTATTTGTGGAATTTTTCATGAACGTCATTTCACTACTCATTCTTCCACAAAACATCCTTGTTTGAAGGGGTGTCGTAACTTTAGACTTCGACGTTTGACCTTTTTATTTTTAGTTCCGTTTTTCGTTGACCTAGCTCGTGACCGATCATCGTAGTCTCGACCCTCTCGTCGACACGGTCGTCCCGATATTTTTCTTGTATTTATCGGACACCGTTAGACCGACCATTCACACTAATCACTTTTAATCTCTAATTAGTTTAGACTTATCCCTAATTTAATAACCTAATCTAGTCCTATAAGAATCGTATGTTTCATGTTGAAATATTTCCCTAGCTATTTGCACCCTAAGTCTACCCTCCCTTCTCACACACCCTCTCTCCAATCACTCTTAAATCTACCCCTTTCCTACACTATTTAGCACAAACCCTCATCTTATTCACGTGAAACAAGCCATAGGTTTCTTCACATCTCGCAGCCACCAATCCACCAAGCCAACCCAGCCGGCCATCTTACCTTCCATGGCCTCCCCTTGCCGACGAACCCCCTGCTGTCCGGCCAACCCTCTCCATCTCCTCCATTGTTTCCGGCATCCTCCTTCCTCCCCTTGACAACCGCACACCCCTCTATATTAACACGGCCTTCCCTTACAAAACCTCCCAGCTGCAGCCGCACGGCACCTCCATGGCCGCTGGCCACAAGCTGCCGCACCCTGCGCGACCCACAGCCGGCCATCACCTCCGGTAACTCCCCCTTCAGCCCATTCGGCCGGCCTCCCAACAACCAAAATGACCTTCCATCTCTTTGCCGGCTAACCCCCATTAGATCCGGCCTTCATCCCCACGAACTGTCGCTCCTCCACGCGCAGGCCGCCCGGCACCTTCACAAAACATCCGACATCCCCTTAGCCATTGCCGCACCCTCCTTCATTCCCTTATATTGCCAAGCATCCACAAAACAGCCCCCAAGCCACACGAACTGCCCCCTCCACCTAAATACTGCCGAATTCCCCTTATAAACTACCATTTTAGCCCTAAACCCACGGCTTGTTTCCCCTACAGCCGCATCTCCCCCTCGCGGCCACCCTAGGCCGAGATCCCTCCTCCCGTAGTCATCTTCTCCTCTGTGTTCGCTACCCTCTTGTCGTCGTCTTCGCCGCAAGCCGTAGACGTCGCCGTACCTCACTTGCTACTTGAATCCAACCCCTGACTGTAGGATCCTGTCAAAACAGAGTTAGGATCGATAAATGAAGTTGAGACTTACGCTTGCATATGCGGCACGATAGTCACGGAACTTCGCCTTCGGATTCGCCACGACGGATCGAGTCTTCTCACGAACGGAGTAAGGCTACTAAATCCACAATCTAAATCTCTACTTTTAGATTAAGAACTTGGATAAAGAGAGAAGAAGGATTTCGGCAGAGCTTCGCTAGAATGAAATGCAAGGCAAGAATACCATGCAAAAGTGTAAGGAAATGGCTAAGCCTTGGGTCTTATTTATAGCCCCCAAGGTAGTTATTTTAGGAGTAATTGTTCCTTTGGAACAATTTAACTAAAGTGTACCATCATACATGGCACATTATAAGCTTAAGTTGTACCATATGCATGGTACAACATAAGCTTAAGATATTCCCTCTTTATTAGCCATATGTCGCATGCACATATAATGCGACTTTCCCATTCATCTAGAGATCCTCTCCGCAAGGGAACAGATTCCCTTTGCACACGACTTCATGTACATGACGTTCGAGGTCCGTATTCCCTCGTACATCCCCTACAAGGGTGTACAAACGTCATCCATATCCAACATCTCCCACTCACACTTGAGGGGATTGTAAGAGAACGTCTTTCTCTTAGTTCTTTCATCTATCATACCGAGAAATAGACCGTGCGACCGTCATGCTCGTAGAGTCTGTTGTTGTGCACTTGTTAGAGATACACAACGACCTCGAAGGTGCAAAGTTGAGTTGTTCAACGCATGCTTTACCCTAGATTATTTCTTCACATTTCTTATACTTTATATTCAACAATTGAATCACATCTGGATCACAATTGGCTGGCCAGCTTTGAATCATTAAAGTCCAAATGCGAATACGAAATCAATCTTCCTCTTCTTGCGAACCTTCTGATCTTGACTTGATTCGCTTTTCTAACGTGCCCCGTCGAGCCGAATTATCATAGCCCATTAGCAACACGCTAAGATAGCGATCATCTCGTCAAATCTAAAGGAACCAATTGGAGTCCTTGAGGGTAAGAGTTAAGACCCATATGGCCTTTGAGTCTCACATAATAGCAAACTCTATTGCTACTAACTCAGTGGTCGAAATGCATACGTGGTATGAACACGTATTACAACATCACTCCTTTCCCAGGGAGAGTATGTCTTAATGATGTTGTACAGATGAAAGATCAGACACCACAGTGCCTATCTTTTGAGTCCCCTTACTACCCATGAAATATTCCTGGACTCTCATCCTGCATAAGACAGATAGGATTTAAAAAATCCTATGAGATCTCTTTTAAATATCCTTGTGATACAGATCTCAGATCTTTTGTAAGCATCCATATGATGCAGATCTTTCATTCGACTATCTTGTTTAAGTCACGACTCTAAATCATTTGTCTAATGATTTTGACTTTAAACTAGTCTCATCTCTATCTTATCCATCTGATAAGATAAGGCGGTTGCTCATGTGAGAGAGCCAACCTTAATCTGTCCGACATACACACAATAAAATAGCTGAGACTTAAACACAAATGTATATAAAATCATTTGTAAGAAACTTGTATGCAATATATATAAAAAAACTTCTTTTTATAAAACTTTGATCTTCTATAGACATGGGAAATATTACATGATACAGCTCAGCACCTACGCATTCCCATAGATGATAAGTGTTTGAAGAACACATCTCTGGGGATCGCCTTAGTAAGGGGATCCGCTATCATCTTATGCGTGGATATGTATCCTATGTCTACTTCCTTCCGTTTGTCATAGTCCTTCGCAAACTTGAATCGAATATCAATGTGTTTGGTCTTACAATGAAATTTAGGATCTTTGACATAGGCAATCGAAGCTTGACTATCACTGTATATAGGAACAGTGCTCGAGTCAGTGGCATCCGTCAGCCTGTCTAAGAATTTCCTAAGCCAAACAGCTTCTTGGACCGCCATGCTGAATGCTACAAATTCGGCTTCCATGGTTGATAGGGCGATGCAGGTTTGCTTCTTGCTGCTCCAGGATATTGCATCATTCCCGAGCAAGAAAACAAAGCCTGAGGTAGATCTTCGCTCGTCGAGATCACCTGCCCAATCAGCATCGGTATAGCCTTCGAGTTTCAAGGTATTGCCTTGATAGCACAACGCATAGTCCGCAGTCCCTTTGAGGTACCTTAATATCCTCTTCACCGCTTTCCAGTGTGCCTGTCCTGGGTTGGATTGGTAACGGCTTACCATACCAACAGCATAGCAAATGTCCGGTCTGGTACACATCATGGCGTACATCAGACTCCCGACAGCACTGGAGTATGGAACCTTTTCCATAGCTTTCTTTTCTTTTGGATCTTTGGGACACATTTCCAAACATAGACCCTTGCCTTTGCTTATTGGAGGTAAAACGCACGACGGGAGAGAAAGTCTCTTCGTAGTCTATTCCTTCCTGTTGCGTGAAACCTTTCGCAACAAGGCGAGCTTTATATTTCTCGATGGAGCCATCAGCCTTATGCTTGATTTTGAGAACCCACTTGTTCCCAATGGCTCTACGTCCCTTAGGTAAATCAACCAAGTCCCAGACTTGGTTTGTTTTCATGGATTGAAGTTCTTCTTCCATCGCCGCTATCCATTTATCTTTAGCAGGGCATGTGACGGCCTGTTTGAAATTTGCAGGTTCGTCATCATCTTGTAGTAATGTCATGAATGTTTGAGGAAATTCATCCTCAAATCTCAGAGGTGTTAGCCTCGTTCGATTACTACGTCTTGCTTGAGTTTGATCACTCCCACTTGGAATGACATCACTCCCACTCGGAATAGGATTGGTATCGTTCGTATTATCCATAGGTGAAGTATGAGGGTCATTTTCCTCTTCACCAAGAATTCTCCCACTCAAACGTTCCGATCCTTCTTGATCCCAAGTCTCAAACAAGGATAAGTCTTGACTTATCTCACCCTATCTTGGAAACTCGTTTTCCAAGAAGACAACATTCCTCGATTCGAATTCTATTAGACCCCCATTGTCCTCTTGACCGACGAAAACATATCCTTTGGAGTTTTCAGCGTATCGGATGAAGATACACTTCCTCCCACGTGGCCCAAGTTTGCCATATTTGTGAGAGGATAAATGTGCGTAAGAGGCACAACCCCAAGGTTTTAGAATACTTAAGTTTGGAGTTCTATTGTTCCACAACTCATAAGGAGTAGAACTTACCGACTTCGAGGGTACACTGTTTAAGATGAATGTTGCCGTCAATAATGCATCACCCCAAAAGGTGATGGGCAAATTTGCCTGAGACATCATTGATCGGACCATTTCCATCAATGTCCTATTTCTTCTTTCCGCAACACCGTTTTGTTGCGGAGTATAAGGCATAGTTATTTGATGAACTATGCCTTTTTCATCACAGAGTTCCTTAAAACTCGTTGATTGATATTCTCCACCCCGATCGGTTCGCAAGACCTTTATCTTGCGATATAGTTGATTTTCCACTAAACTCATATAGTTTTTGAAGCAAGATAAAGCTTCATGTTTGTGGGAAATCAAATAAATGTGACCGAAACGGGTGAAGTCATCAATGAAGGTGATGAAATAGGACTTCCCGCATCTTGTCTTAACATTCATTAGACCGCAAATGTCCGAATGGATAAGCTGTAATGGAACTTCGGCCCTTGTGCCAGTTCCAAACGGCTTGCGACAAGTTTTCCCTACAAGACAATGTTCGCAAGTTGACATTTCAACTTTTGAAACATTAGATAACAAGCCACTTTTGGCAAGTCTATCCATTCTAGTTGGTCCAATGTGACCAAGTCTTGCATGCCAACAAATGATCTCAGATTCAGAATTAGAAGCATTTGTCAAATGGAAACTTTCATTAATAGAAGAAGAATCATCACACATAGTGTTTAAAACAATCAATCCATTACAAACATTACCCGACCCAACTAAAGAACTATTACAAACAAGGTCAACATTTTGTTCATAGAACCTCCATTCATAACCTAAAGACATTAACATGACCACGGATACGATATTCCTTCTAATATCTGGAGCAAAGAGGACGTCGTGCAATAATAGAGTCCGGCCGCTGTCGAGAATTAGCTTGCATGTTCCGACGCCCTTGACTTCAACACGAGTGTTGTTGCCGACGTATATCCACTTTGTTCCTTGAGTTATCCTTCGATACTCTACGAAGAACCTTCTGTCCTTCGCAACGTGGTCTGTGGCCCCTGAATCAATCAACCAAAAATAGTTAGATTCAGCAAGAAACATGGAACTAGAAACACATATGTAACTAGCCCTACAAGTTACCTTATCACTTCCATCCGTACACGTACGGGCGAAGTGACCGTACTTGTTGCACTTAAAGCACTTGATCTTCTTCAAGTTTTTCTTCTTTGAGTGCACATTCTTTTGCCACTTTTTGTTCTTAGTCTTCTTTGAGGTTTCCGGTTCTTGCTTTCGTTCGTTCACAAACCTTAAGCATTTATCCTTCCGTTTCTTTCCTCCATGTGAGGAACTAGCGGCCATGTGCACCTCGGCACTAGGTTTTGCGGCTTGAATCCGCTCTTCCTCGAGTTCGAGGTGTTTGGATACATCGCTTAAAGTTTTAATGCATTCATTATGAGTGAGGTGCATTTTCATGTTATCCCAGCTATTTGGGAGTGAACGAATGACTGCTTGGATCTGCTGTTCGTCAGACAGCATAAGACCCGCATCCTTCAATTCAGCTATAAGATTCGCCATGTGGCGGAGATGCTTTTTCATAGAGTGATCTCGCCGCATTTTGTACGAATCAAATTGAATATTTAAGGAGCGGAGTTTGGTGACCGAAGTTCCACCAAACTTTATTTTTAGCCCAGACCATATGTCTTTGGCTAGGTTGAATTCCCGAAATAGACGCATTATGTCATTGTCCATTGCGGACAATAACGTAATACGTGCTATTTTGTTCTTTCGAGTCCAAGTCTCATAAGCTTCCCGGTCCCTCTTGTGTTGGGCCGTATTGCCCAACTCAGGTTCTTCCATTATTTTTTGGAGTGTTTCAAGCACATCTTGCTCCTCCAAAATATATTGGATTTTTATTGACCAAAGTTTATAATTGTCGCCGTTGAGCTTCTCACCTTTGTTAAGCTCGGCGACAATGTTCTTAGAAGCGGTAGACATATTCGAATCAAAAAACTGCAAAGAAAATGAAAAACACGATCAAAATTCTATGCATAAAGTTTCGATTTTTAAACACTTGATAAGTTCCTTGGATAAGCTGAAATGTTACTCTAGAATCGAGAAGTTCACTACGTTCCCAACTACCATCTAGAAGTAACTTTCAAAGTATCCCTCTTACTTATCTCATGTAAAAAGAAATCAGAAATGATACCCGTATGGTACCAGCAGCGGAAAAAATACTTTTGAAAAACATATCTTTCAAAATGGAATAGGTGAGAGTTTGCGCAAAGAATTTTAGAGCAACAATTGCCAAGCCACGAGACCTGTTCTACACACCCATGGGTTAGATAACCATGGCCGGATCGTGGTAGGACTTGGAATTCTAAATTGCGCTATCCCGATTAAGGACGGGACATTACCTATTTGAAAACATCTTTTTCAAAAAATTTGAAATACATTGGCTAATCTCCGTAGAGTAGAGCACAACGTCATAAGTACATTGGCTAATCTCCGTAGAGTAGAACAAAATGACATGGCTAATCTCGCATGAAGTAGAGCACTATGGCTAATCTTCAAGGAGTAGAGCCCAAGAAAAAACTTTATAAAATAAGAGCAGACGACTGTTGTTAGCCCCGTATGGGCTAGTCGGCACATTCGTGTTCGACCAAGGCCTTTTGCCGGATTGGTCGACCAAAACACCCAGATTGATCGACCAAAAATCCACGTATGGATTTGCACCCTCCCGGCCGGCCAGGGCCTGTGCCTTGACCGGCCAGTGGCCATGATTGGCCGGCCAAGGCCTCTGCCCTGGCCGGCCAGGGGTCCTGGACCCTCGGCCAGGGCCTCTGCCCTGGCCGAGGCCGGCCAGGGCCGGCCAGGGCCTCTGCCCTGGCTGAGGATGGCTAGGGCCGGCCCTGGCCCCCTGCCAGGGCCGGCCAGGTGGGCCCCTGGCCTTGGCCACGGCCAGGGCCCCCTGGCCCTGGTCGGGGCCGGCCACTGCCGGCCTGGCCATGGCCGGCCATGGCTTGGCCATGGCCGGTCATGGCCAAGGCCATTTTGGCCTTGGCCGGCCATGGCCCTTTGGCCTTGGCCGGCCTCCCCTTGTGTGGGGTGGCCGCACACCCCCGCTGGAGGGGGTTGCCGTGGTGGTTATTGTCCGTAGCCAACCCCCTCCGCATGGGGAGGGGGTGCATGGCTTTCATAGCCCATTTGGCCATGGTGCACATGCACCAAAATTCATCTTCCCCGATGGAAATAACTACCACCTTCTTCTCTGGTGAAGCACCCGTTCGTCGAGGAAGTAGTTATCCTCCAATGGCCGTGTGTCAAAAAATTAACCCACTTCAAAAATTCGTAAACTACACGCTCCACATGAAGAGAGCGCCCATTCCCTATGAATGGAGACTCAGCATCCATGAAGAGAGCGAGTTTGACGATATGAACGGTCGGTTCTTCCCGTCACGGAGAGTTCCTGCCATATCCGTAATGACAGAAGACCCTAACGTGAAAAGAACAACCGCTGCGTTCTCTCCGTCACGAAGCGTTCCTACCATATCCGTAATGGTAGGATACCAATTCGTGAAAAAGACAACGACTCGTTCATAGTTTTGACGGGGCGACGGTTCTGACCGGAGCGAATCCGTATGGCTCTGATACCAATGTAGGATCCTGTCAAAACAGAGTTAGGATCGATAAATGAAGTTGAGACTTACGCTTGCGTATGCGGCACGGTAGTCACGGAACTTCGCCTTCGGATTCGCCACGACGGATCGAGTCTTCTCACGAACGGAGTAAGGCTACTAAATCCACAATCTAAATCTCTACTTTTAGATTAAGAACTTGGATAAAGAGAGAAGAAGGATTTCGGCAGAGCTTCGCTAGAATGAAATGCAAGGCAAGAATACCATGCAAAAGTGTAAGGAAATGGCTAAGCCTTGGGTCTTATTTATAGCCCCCAAGGTAGTTATTTTAGGAGTAATTATTCCTTTGGAACAATTTAACTAAAGTGTACCATCATACATGGCACATTATAAGCTTAAGTTGTACCATATGCATGGTACAACATAAGCTTAAGATATTCCCCCTTTATTAGCCATATGTCGCATGCACTTATGCACATATAATGTGACTTTCCCATTCATCTAGAGATCCTCTCCGCAAGGGAACAGATTCCCTTTGCACACGACTTCGTGTACGTGACGTTCGTGGTCCGTATTCCCTCGTACATCCCCTACAAGGGTGTACAAACTTCATCCATATCCAACACTGACGTCGCTACCCGACGTCAGTGTAGCTCTCGCATCGTGTTGAGGTATATCCTGAATCGTAGGAAACCCAAACACCGCATGTTTAAACAAGATTAAAATCGTAATTTTATTGTTTGGTTAAATCACTAATTTAAGATTTAATAATACGGTACTGTAGGTTGGTGATTGTTGATTGTTGATTGAGCACATAGGAAGAGATTATGTACTGTTGAACTGAGGATTCGGACGTCATTTCAGGTAAGTGAAACTTGCTCAGATTTGTTAGGCGATGTTTAGGCCATTCTGTGAATTGGTACAAAAGAGACTAGGCGGTGAAATGATAGTCGCCTAGACGCACATACTTGATCTAGGTTGACAACGAAGCTAGATCCGACACCATGCTAGATCTAGCTTGACAACGAAGCTAAATCCGACACCCTTGCCATGTCATTTCATGCATAACATATGTCACGTTTATTTTGATATAACTGTACGCAATTCAATATCTGCTATCATGTTACATATCATGTCATATCATGCATTGAATGTTTGGTCATGATTGTGTAGCACACACTACTATTGAAATGTAAGCTGCGACATGCAGGATTTTCACTCCTACATCATGTAATGAGGCTAGGTGAACCCCTATGCCAGATAAAGAATAATTCCTGGCTCGTGTTTCAGAAGCATGAAAGTATAAACACTTCCTGGCTCGTGATCCAGAAGTTGGGCACCGGTCCATACACACGTGGAGGGGTAGGGTTAAGCTATCATGCAACGTAGAAGTGTGCCTGATCAGCAACTTCAGCTGTAAGGAGTAAACTCTGTGCACAATGTGATTACATGTTTTTATCGTGAAATCGTGATATCTTGTTTAGTAGCTTTTTGCTACGACGTGTCATGCAAATGTTAACTATCATGTCCATCTTAAACTACTATATTCATTAAATGTCATGCACATTTTAAATTGCTGCAATCATTGAATATCATGCCATGTCACAATATTTTAGGCTGCTAGTTGCATTCATTACTTTATGTTTCCTTGCGCAAAAGTCTCCCCCCTTTTACCTTTTTGGAGACTTTTGCTGACATGCGCCCTTTTCTCTTTGGGTGTCGCATGTTAAGTTTGAGCCTGAGTTAGTTGATGAGGACGTCCATTTTGCTGACGTTCAGTTCGAGGATATCGTAGACCAGTCCTAGTCTCAGCTGGAGGTTTCTTCTTAGTTGCTTTGTTTCCTAGTTGTTACTGTTAGGTTGTTCGGTGCGTAGCACCTTCTTTATGTTTTAGTTTCGGCCATGTTTGGGGCCTTCTTTTCAGACTCTGTACTTTCTTTTTATGACTATATCTTTGAATATTTTTGAATAAAGAAATGGATGTTATTTGAATGTTGGTTAATTTTATTGCTGGCTTTCAATTATTATTATTGTTGTTGTTTCATTGCAATGTAAGAATCTGCGAATGGATGAACACACAGACGCTTATTAGACTGTAGTTTCACAGCGCCAAGTCTGAGTGGATCTCTTCGCGTCTCGCCTTCCATATTTGGGAAGCGAGGCGTGACACGTTGACTATGATCGATTGATGAAATTATTGAAGGATAATGAGTCTGATTTATAGAAGGATGCACGAAGTTCACGAGGCTATCATTCATGATTAGACTGCTGCATATACAAACCCTTAGCAGAATGGCGATTACACATTTGAGATATCGTTAGATTTGTTGAGAATGGTAGTTCCCGATGGGAAGGAAAGCATTCCAGCTACTCATTATGAAGCGAGCAAAATCGTTAATTCGTTAGGGCTCGATTACAAGAAAAATGACGCATGCCCTAATGATTGCATTCTATATTACAAAGACAACAATGACATAAACGAATGTCCAACGTGTCATGTTCCCCAGTGGCAAGTTGAACAAAGAACAGGTGTGAAGAGGGATGGTCCTACAGTCCAAAAGAAGAAGCAGACTCCGACGAAGTGTCTCCGTTATTTCCCAATTATACCAAGGCTACAGAGATTTTTCATGTCTGCTAAATTAGCAGGAAAAATGCAATGGCATGCCACCGACCGCATAGAGGACGGAAAATTGAGTCATGCTATTGACGGGGAAGCATGGAAGCATATGGACCGTATTCATCCCGACTTTGCAAGGGAGACGATGAATCTTAGGCTTGGTCTCGCAAGCGATGGGTTTAATCCGTTTGGAGTGATGAACTCTGGTTGGTCCACTTGGCCCGTGTTGCTAACCCCGTATAACCTCATGCCTCATATGTGCATGAAGCAACCATACTTAATACTATCACTATTGATACCTGGGAAATGCTCGCCTGAAAATGATATCGATGTTTTCATGCAGCCCTTAATTGATGATCTGAATCTTTTATGAAACAAGGTGTGGGCACTTTCGACGCCGTGACAAAGCAAAGTTTCTTCATGCGTGCTATTTTTATGGAAGATAAACGACTTCCTGGCGTATGCTAATTATCTGGTTGGTCGACGAAAGTTAGGACGGCTTGCCCGGTTTGCATGACAAGTTATAAGGGCACATTCCTGAAATATAGCCGTAAGTTTTGCTTTTGGCAGAATAGACGATGGTTGCATGCAGGTCATAGTTATAGGAGACAATGACAGTTGTTCGACGGTTTAACTGAACGTCGAGAAACCCCAGAGCAGCTAACCGGAGAAGCACTACTACGAGGACTCGACTGATTCTTATTCATAGCAGGAGAGTGTCACACAGCATCTCCAGTCCACCGAGGTTCTGGGCAAGGCTCAGTTTCAGGCAACCTTGACACAGATCGTGGAGGATCTGAGGAATCTGAAGGAGCAGAATGCCTTTTTTCGGTCCTGTATGAGCCTTAATCCAGTAGAGATGGAGGTTATCATGCGTATGAAAGCGGTGCATGTAATAATTTCCTGTAGCAATTCCTTTTATGATATGTGCTATGTGTTTATGTGTCTGTGTCTGTGTTAGTCATTAGGTTTATGATTTGTAACTGGCATGATTATAAGTTTTAGGTATAGCGTCACTATGACTACTTTAAATAATCCTTGTTAGGTATATGAAGGATATTGCTTTAGCCTCACGTGAGGAAGATGAGCTAGAAGAGTTCCAAGGGACAAATGCTACGGATTCCAAGAGACCAAAGAAACAATTTGGATGAGATTAAAATGTGTGATCTAGCAGAAAAATCGAACACATTAAGTCTATAGACAGTTTAGCAGATCCACTCACAAAAGCTCTACCACATGAAGTCTGGAGAGATTTATGTGTAAATGCAGTATGAGATATAGAGATAAATGGACCTAAGTGCAAGTAGAAGATATTGAGAGATGAGTGTGCCCTTGAGGCAATTTATCTCTATTTATATATACACACATCTTGTTCGAAATACAGTAAGCTGTTTGGTTAGAATTTGCCTTAATTAGAACTTAGGTAAAGTCCTGAGACTTAATGTAGGAGGATATATGCCCACAAGGTAATTTATCCTAGGTATACGTCTTGTTAATATAATATATGGTGTCCATTATCCTAAGTATGAAATCGTTTGAATAAATATACTTAGATAATGTCCATAGACTTATAGTTAGGTCCTTACGTATTCAGATAAGATCTCGATTATAAGTAGTAAGCGGCCGAATAGAAATTTAAGTCTTAAACGGTTCGTGATCATAGATGTGTCGAGAACTGGATATCGACAAATCGGATAGACCAATGTGTCTTTGTCTTACCTTAGGGTAATGATGATCTCATAGTCATTCGACTTGGTGAAGTCGGAGATGAGACACATGTGCTCATTGGAGAATGAGTTCACTGAACGACCAACATATAGTTATTATATGGTTAAAGTTTAACTAAACTGTCTTTAATAACTCTAGGGTGATAATAGGTAAGCTGGTCCTTAAGACCTGAAGTCATTTGTACAAACCCGTGAGTGAACGGTGTCGCTTAGACCTATGATCTAGCTTCGAGGCTAGGCCTGCTGAAAGATCTTAGGTTGGGTTACACCTGAAGCTCTCGAGGCGAGTAGATGACTAAGATGGGATTTGTCTCTTCCGTTAAAGGGAAGTTAGTGTCACGGGCTTAGTACGGTCTTTATGTTAATCCTCATCTGGGGTACGTTGTAAGATGTACAACATGAATACATCAAAGACCACCGTATACTGACCAATATTTTCTAATGGGGTTGACAGTAAACCATACCCTAGGCCAACAGAGACACAGTCTTGATGAAGGGACTATAGCTAACGGTATTCATCACTGACACAACCAAGGTAAACCCAACGATACTTTTGTCAATGGGTCGATCACGTTATGATGATTCTGAAACATGGACGACAACTACTGCTCGTGGTGACCGTCGTCTAGGGGTTTCGAGCCCCAACCTGTAGTAGGGTCTGGCCGTAGGGTCTCACACCGAGTAGCGTTCGTATCTTAGTAATATGAGGATTAATAAGAGAGATTCATTCGATGAAAAGGAATAGTTAAATGTTCACAAGCCAGTTGTGAGACTAACTCGTAGATGCAATATGGACATTTTTGCATTTGATGCAAACAAAGGTTAAACATGTCGTAAATTGTTACGAAAATATTTGTAGGAACAAATGCATTGGAAAGGGTTACATGGTTGACGGGATCGTCCCGGTCTAAATACAGGTTCAAACTGCGTCCAAATCGGAGCTCCAACGAGCCCAGAAAAGCAAAAACAGTCAAAGGCAAAAGTGAGTTAGACCCACTGTGCTAACAGCCCCATCCGCAAAGGGTAAACAGGCGCCCGCCCGCTACTGAGCGGGCACGGCCCGCGGCGACAGCTGGCACGGCCCGCTGGTTGCAGCGGGCGCGCGCCCGCTGCCCAGCGAGCTGGCCGCCCGCCCTCCTTGCCTTGGGCGGGCGCACCCGCTAAGCCTAGCGGGCGCACCCGCTAAGCCTAGTGGGCGCGCCCGCAACTTAAGTGAAAATAGGGTTTTTTGAAACCCCTAATGACGGCTACAAAAATTGATTTTTTGCCCATCTTTGGGCAATTGTTTAAGGGGCCAAATGAAGTCGAAATTCGTCGCCATTCGTTCCTACACGTTCAGCATTCGAAGCCCTTCGAATTGATAGCTTGTTTGGTGTCTGAAGTTTAATGAATAAAGAGAATTAATTCGTTGAAGTTGGCTTTTATGAAAGGCTTACTAAAACTTCAATTAAGCCAAATTAGCTTAATTAATTTCTCTTCAATTTGACTATAGTCCCACAGTGCTCACAACGAAAAGAGAAGTGCCGACTCCCTATATAAATAGGGGTGCACTCTTTTCGTTGAAAATTGCACCAAATCCTCGATCGAGTAGCTCCGGATTTTAGAGAAAGCTCGATCTATGACTAAACTATTCTTTCTCTCTCTTCTTCCTACTCTCCCGACTAGTCCTAGCAAGACTACGAAGGGGGTTTGGATTTGGATCCAGACATCTAAGACGCGGGTCTACTCAAGTGAAACCTTCTACCGCGTGTGATCGGCTTGGAGGTAGGGCTATTGACGAACGAGCTTGAACGAGCTTGAACAGTGTACTTGGTTTTGTTCATGAACAAAATCCATGTTCAAGCTCTGTTCGTTTACTAACCGAGCTCTAAAAACATGTTCAAGCTTGTTTGTTAAGCTTACCGAACGAACGTAAATGAACATAAACGAACGTTAACCGAGCTTACCGAACGAACGTTCTGTTCATTAATAAGACTTATCGAGCTTGTTCGTAAACATGTTCGGGAACGTGTTAACGAACACACAATCAATCTTGTTCATGAACAGATTTGCAAACAAGCAAAGGAACAATGGCAATGGACCAAAAGAGAGCTGGGAGCCTGGGAGTTTAGGAGTGGGAAGCTGGGAAGTTGAAGAGGTGGATGTGTTTAATTCTATTTGAGGAGGTGAGTATTTAATTTTAATTTTAATTCACTCAAGCCCTTGTTCACAAACACTTAACGAGCTTATTCACGAACATCACTTAACGAGATTGTTCACGAACACTTAACGAGCTTGTTCACGAACATCACTTAACGAGCTTGTTCATGAACACTTAGCGAGCTTGTTCACGAGCTTGTTCACGAACACTTAACGAGCTTGTTCATGAACATAAATGAACGAACATAGTTATGTTCAAGCTCTGTTCGTTTACTAACCGAGCTCTAAAAACCTGTTCAAGCTTGTTCATTAAGCTTCCCGAACGAACGTAAACGAACATGTACCGAGCTTGTTCACGAGTAGTTCGTCGAACGTTCTGTTCGTCAACAGCCCTACTTGGAGGCGGGAGTCGGCTCGGGCCGATCGGTTCGAGGGAGCGAGGCGGCTCGGGTGGATCGAGTCAAGGCGGTTCGGCTACGAGGAGTTCTAACGGTGCAGTACATCTTGTCCGCCCCAGGGTCGAGATTCCGGGTATGTTCTCTAAGTAATTTTAGTGTAGTTTAATTTCGTCGCTGTAGTATAGATCCCTCTTGGGTGGTCAGATCCACCCCAAGTTGGCATAGATCAGGTTAGGTTCTGGCTCTCTCAGGGCCTAGCTAAATTGTTTAGCTAGATTGTCTTTACTTTTCCGCTGCGCTTTATGCCTATGTGGTCCGTCCAACTTAGGACGGATACAGATCCGAGCTCTGAGGGTCCGCCAAAACCCCTACACTTAATGCAAGGTCAAACAAGTATTGAAATGAAGATCTCAATCATGGAGAAGTGCTTGACCGCTTGTAGCATAAGCCTAAAAATGTTCATGGGCGTAGATGTGTCGATAAAATGATATCGACCCATCGGATAAACCATTGTGTCTTTGTCTTCACTATGGAATGGTGACGATGATCTCATTGTCGTTTGACTTGGCGAAGTTGAAGACGAGATACGGGGGCTCATTGGTGAATGATGTCACTGAACAGCCCAACGAGAGTTATCATATGGTTAACATAGATTAATCTGTCAATGATAACTCTCATTGATGATAGGAAAGTTGGTCCTTAGAATTGAGGCCATTGTACGAAGCTGTACGTGAACGGTGTCATTTAAATCTCCAACCTAGCTTCGAGACAAGGCCTGTCGAAAGGTCCTTGGTTGGGTGACACTTGAAGCGTGTGAAGAGAGTAATGACCAAGAAATAATTCCTCTCTCCTGTTTATGGGGAGCTAGTGTCGCATATGTTAGTTCGGTCTTTAGTAAAAACTTTGGCCAGAGTATGTTGGAAGAAGTCCAACATTATTAGACTAAAGACCGATGGAGACTAACCGATTTCAAGCTATTAGGCTTAACAGTCGAACATACCTTAGGCTTGACTAAGAGACATAGTTATGACGAAGAGACTAAAACTACGGCATTCATCACGGACACAATCAGGGTGGCTCTGCCAATACTCATGTCAATGGGCTAACCACATAATGATGATACCGAAACATGGACGGCACCTGCTGCACGTGATCACTGCCGTCTGGGGTTTCGGGACCCACCTGTAGTAGGGTTATGCTGTAGGGTCTCACACAAAGCGGAACCTTCGTCAAGTAATAGGAAGTTTAAGGAAGATAGTGCATATAATGCATAATAATTGTCACAAAAGATTTGCGATATAAGCTTTAGAATAATTAATGATGTGGGATTTAACTATGTCGTAAAAGGTTTGTGACCATATTTATTATAAAGGCATAGAAAAGCTCAATCATGGGTCTAGGAATGTCCTAGACCCATTCGTTTTGGTCTAAGCCCAATAGAATTGGAAAAGGACCAAAAGAAAGAAAGAAAGTCAAAAGGGCACAAATGACAGCTTGTGCCCATGCCTAGCTGGGCTGGGTGCCCAGGCCCAGCGATGGGCCTGGGCATCCAAGCCAGGCCTGAGCGGGCAGGTCGGGCCCGCCCGAGTGGGCGAGCGCCCGACTCGCGGCTGCCAAGCGGGTCAGGCCTGCCCGAGCATGCAAGCACACGTACCTGCGGGGGCTCAGCAGGTGGAAATCCTGCAGTGGGTCCCACTAGTAGGGCCCATGAATTGATTATGTGCAGAATTTAATCTGCACAATTTTGAACATTTTTGGCAATCTTTGAGCTTCGTTTGAAGTGTCAAACAAAGTCGGAATTGTGCTTCGTTTTTTTCTATGCGTTCACCGTTCAGTGCTCTTCGATATGATATAAGATGTCGCTTCCGAAGTTCAACGGTGAGATAGAAATAATTTGTTGAAGTTCGGCCTTCATGGAGGGCAAACTTGTAATTTATTTTTTCTCTCAAACTTAAGAATAGGAGTGTCAGCTCCTTATATAAATAGGGGCTTACTCCACTCCTTGAAACTTGCACCATGCCTTGAATCAAGGAGCTCTCAAAAGTTAAGAGCAAACCTAGATCGAATATGCCAATATATTATTCCCTCTTTCTCCTTATTTCTCCATATTTATTCTCTGCTCCTGCTCGGGCTCTAGCAAAGCTACGAATATGTTTGGATCCGATCCGAAGTCTTAACGGAGGATCCACTCAAGGTGAAACTTTCTGAAGCGCGTGGTTGACTCGGCAACAAGGGGATTGCTCGTAAGGATTGTGGTGTGACTCAAGGGAAGCGATTTAACCCCAACGTGGGGCATTAGTTCGTAAGGATCGACGTTCTGCTAATGTGCAGAGCAAATGTATGTCTTTTATTCATGCGTTTATAATTGCAATTATTCTTATATATCTATCTATAGGGGTTGGTCAGACTCACCCCAGGATAGTAGAAATTCTAGTTAGGGTTTTAATTAGGGCTTACTTAAAATGGGTTTAAGTTTTTTCGATGCTTAATTGTTTTCGTCATTTACTCGACTCATGTCAGACGTTGATTTTGTGCCCTTAGGAACCCAGAAAACCCAACAGTAGTTGGTTGCAAAAGAGATTTCAGTCACATATGATATACGCGATGCAACAAGCCATTTGAAAAGTATAGAAAACCCAAATGGGGTCCCGAACCCAACTGCTTAAGCCCGAGCACGGACTCAGGCTAGCCCCAGTTTAATGCTTGGGATAGCTTGAGTGTTGCTTGGGCTAAGCCTGATTTTTTGGGGATTGGGTGTGCCCACGCACCAGCCTAGGCATGCTTGGGCACTAATTCGGGCTTTAGTCCGAGTGTAGCTTGGGCTAAACCCGAGTACTACTCGGGCTAGGCATGCTTCTGGCCTTGGGCACGCCCGAGCGCCAGTTCGAGCACAGGCCCGCTCAGGCAGGCACCCGATTCGGGCGCCACTGGTTGCAAGGTCGAATGAGCGCCCGAGCCTCGGAGCACGCCTGAACCCAGGAATACCTGGCAGCAAGTTTCGGGTGCGCCAGTACTGCAAGTGCATGCCCAAACCGAGTTCGGGCAGGCCCGCAGTTTGAAGGGTCAATAGACCCATTTTGGGGCAGATGCTTGGGCAGACTTTGATGACTCATTTGAAGGGTCAAACAACGTAAAAATTTAGTGCCTTCAGTTTTTGTACGATTTCCAGATGAGGATCTTCGAAATTATATATCATTCTGCTTCTTGGGTTAACCGGAGACGGAGAATCAATTACTCAAAGTTTGGTCCTTGAAGAGGAAAACTTGATGTAATATATATGGATTCTAATTTTAGTATCATACCGGCTATGTTGCTGATCAGAAGGCTTAGCTAACCCTATAAATATGGACATCCACTTCCTCCTAACTTATACCAAGCCTAGATCGAGGTCATCCTAATTAAGTGAGCAAATTTAGATCTAAAAGCAATCAAAATTTTAGTTTCTTTTTTTCCCATTCATTCCTTCTTTCATGTTCTAGCAAAACTTGAAAGGATTTCGGATCTGATCCGAAACTTGAGGCGGACGGGGTTCCAGCTAA